>JAQIWG010007157.1:0-12581 GCA_034695025.1 Chamaedrilus cognettii
GCACCCTGAAGCACAGCACAGCACCCTGAAGCACAGCACAGCACCCTGAAGCACAGCACAGCACCCTGAAGCACAGCTACTCTATTGTATTCAAAACAGGAATTCTGCCCAGACCAAGGCATCTCTAATGATACTGACATCACAACTTACATGTAGTTAAGTGAAGGTATCAGTTAGACTTCAATCAATGAATGCAAGATATCTAATCAGACACCAATTCATAACTTATCACATCATAAATATAATGACTGATATTGCAAGAGGCAAATTAATTAGTCCAATAATTCATTCATTATTTTGATAAATTAGCAAAGTAAAAGCTCCTAACCTGAAGTACTTCACTGCACGATGAGACCACGCCCGTCAATGAAACAAACGAAAGCAATATAGTATATATTTCATTTTCGCTATATATTCTACATTTTCTCGAATTAGCTGAACAGAAGTGGAAGCTCACAGAGGTATCATTCACAAATCAACTGTGAAGGCAGCAAAAATCCAGCTGTGACTTACTACGGACTCAAAAATTTGATAGAACTTACTACTTAGAAGTAAGACTTAGAAGATTTAAATTCCGCAGACATAGAACTATCTTCAGATCATAATTCATGAATAAACACCAAATGCATGCGATGCATTGCAAATACTATTTTATTGTTTATAAACGAGAAATCGACATAAAAAGTCGATAAAGCCTCCTCACCCGAAGGGTAGCCTTTGACCTTGAACTTTTCGCTGACCTTGGGATGCTTAGTAGAGTCCACTGCAGCCAATGTCCCATCAACCTGTGAAGAATTTTCCAAATTTGCGTAATTTTCAATTTAACGTCAATGGTAATAAAATTGCTGACAACTTCTAGAGCGTTATAAAAGCAAACTTTTTTATCACTAATATTACGCTTTACGAGCAAAAGCATCGTAAAGACCACGTTTGCAAATTGTCTTCAAATAATACACATCATACAATTTCAAGTTTCTGATACAAATCTAAATCTCTTATATAAGATGCAGGAATTGCGATGAATTTATACTAAATCAAATTAAATATATTTGTAATTGTTTCAAACAAATGCCAGGGAGCACTGGCAGAATGACTTGAGTAGTCGACTCACCCCTGCCTCCCTGAGACTAGCGGCGGCCTGGACGTACTCTGGCTTCATCTGCTTGCAGTGACCACACCCTGTACATGATAAAATGCATTTCAATTCAATTTTTTTTTTAAACTTAAAAACACAAACCATCTCAACTCACATACATGCAATTCAAGTTGGTGCGGTGACAACTCTGAGAAAAATGGAAGTCAGCAGGGCATACAAAATTTTTTTTAACAAAAACAAGAAGTGCATCAAGGACAAGAGCCCTCACATGGCGCGTAGAACATAACGAGGACGGATTTCTGGCTGGCGATGAACTCGTCGAACCCCCCGTCGGTGAGGTGAACCACCTCCGACTCTGTGTCTGCCCACTCCTCCTCTTTCGCAGCCTCCTTGGGCGGACCCGGGCTGCACCACCACACAGCCCGCGTTAACATGGCTCCACCAGCTACAGGGTTACTACATGGTGGCCCGGATTAAAACGTTGCCTCATTGTTCCACATTCATATTACAACACCTAGAAATTTTACTCAATTTGCATCACATTTCAACAGGTCACAGAGATACAAAAAACAACGCTATTAATTAATAAAAGATAAAAGAAATTAATGAAATGCATAGAATTTCTAAAATACATTCACAGGCACAATAACACCTGCGGTTCATGAATGCTCAAAGAGCCCTCCATCCACGGGAACACGCTTCACCACGCGCATGCCACTGTGTGTTAAAAGTCCGAGGTTGTTTTTTGATACCAGCGTGTAGTTTGAGCAGTGCTACTATTTAGACAGGCAGCAGACACAATCAATGGCAATATTGTCCATGAATCAAAGTTAAAAACCAACGACCAGTAAAGATCACCGGCAATAAATAACCGTAATTACTTTAAAGACTTGACACACTGATTTACCAACTTTTTCATCCACTTGACGATTCCTTCTCGATTGTTTTCGCCTCCGTATCGGTATTTCATGACTCCGTTTCTACAAAAGCAATAAATAGACAAATGTATTCGAACACAAAGCTTCGATGAACTACGTGCAAAAAGGTTTCTACAAAATATGGTTCCATGGCCCGCATCAGGCTTAGAACAAGCAGAATCTGTTTCAATAATTGACCTTTGTTTAAAGCACAGTGCTTTAAAAGCATACTAAAGAAAAACAAAGCATCAACCACACTTGTCTGACACAAATATAAAATAAACATCTTGTTTAAGAACTAAGAAAGTTTGTTTTTTACCAATAATTAAAAATTGATAGGACACAAAATTTTTAGAACTTTGCGAACAGCAAAAGCAATGAGCGCCATAAATCCATGAAGCATCCTGATAACCCCAGAATCCTAACAACACGGCCACAACTGTACTCACTGAAAGTATACGAGAGTGGGAAAGCCGGTGATATTGTATTCCATCTTGGTGAAGGCACTCTCTGGCCGATCTGAGTCCATGCCGACCAACACCTGCAACAATAACATACGACACCAAACAATAATCGATACCGGTACGGAATAGATTTAGTGGATATAATAGAGTTAATGAGCAGACACAAAAAACAATAAAAATCCTGTGAAATTATAAGGTGTCTTTGCAAAATTGTCATAAACGACGATAAACAATTTTTCTCACAGCTGCATGCTTCGTTATTATATATATATACAACTCAGACAACATCACTAAATGGGCACAAAATAACAAAAGATACAGTTATAACTATAGCAATAAAAGGCACTGAATTCCAAACTCGCAAAAGTCGCATACGCACAGAGTGCCCTCTGTGCATATATTAAAAATAACACTAATACAGAACATATAGTTAGAGCGGAACAACCTACCGCCTCACCCTTGAGCTCAGTGGCCGCGGCAGAAAAATCTGGCTTCAACTTTTTACAATAACCGCACCCTGCGCAACAAACATCAAAGTTTATTTCTTTTTACATGGCAAAACTTGAGAGGCTAGACACCCATTTTGTCCGACACAACTTAAAATGTAAAACAATAATAAATTAATAAAATACGCAACTCGCGATGTATCAAATTTATACGAATGCCAAAATTCTAGTTGGTCTTCTCAAAATTGATCAGGAGAGTGTTTGTCACTGCTAAGCTTGAAAACAAAAAATATTAGTTCAATCGGTAGCATGGAACACCACAGCGTGCAAAGTTTAAACAACGGTGAAACTATTTTTTACTAAAGCAAACGTACTGGTACCATACAATAACATTTCAATTTTAACTATTTTTAAAATAAGAGATATATATTTCGTATCTTAATGTAACGTACAAGGCGCGTAAAACATTATGAGAGTCGGCCGTCTGTCTTTCGCTAAAAACTTCACCAAATCCTGCGCAGCCACAATGAAACCAGAACTGCAGCATAACCAGCAGCGAGTAACAGTGTGCACATAGTAAAACGACTGGACAGTAATTTAAACAGCCAATGATCGAACTGCATATATTGCATGAAAAGTTCAAAGAAGAAACGAAAATTTCTACACTAGTATAATTAATCATTGTATCTGAATATCATATTTAATACGACAAATAAAACACAATTTTCATCGTTTCATTAACAGCATAAAATTACACTCTGACAGTATCATAGATATAATCTTTAATTTAAAGAAAATTAATCCAATCATGCGATTGGACGCTAAGTACGGTCAAAAAGATGTCAGGCTATTATGAGCGAGATCCCACTCACAGTCTTGGTCTCTAAATGAACAACGTCGGTAGCTGTAGAATCTTCCTCCCACGGAATCTCTCCTTTCGGATCCCGCAGAAAGTTAATCATGCTCTGTGCAGGCAATTATCTAATCAGAGGAACAACAATCATCAGGGAACAACTGCCACATCGAACATACGGTTACTTCTACACTGCATGTGATCATTGAGCCAAATATAATCTAATTATATAATTTTCAGAGCATATTATCCAACGATATAATTGGCAATTAGATAGTTCAATTTCTAAATTTAAAATAGCAATATAGAGAGCAAAATAGATATTATCTATGTAATACAGAGAGCCTAATATATGCTTCGCGTTAGTTCATTAGTTCACATTACCGGTTCACAGCAAGTGAGTTGAGCACATTATCAAAGTCTAACCTTAATTGCAAGTTTCCTGTCATAGTCTTTGTGAAACTTTCCTTCCCTGACAAGCAAATCATCACAACTTGTGTCAGTTTTAGCAGAATACAAAATGGTGACTATTTTGACATCGTAGTAAATTTATACACAAAATCCGTTTAGAAAAGAGAAAAGCCAACACACACACAAAAATCAATTTATTTAGAATAAATACCACGCTAAATAAAAATAAGATCTACTTTGATCAAATTCATATTTTATTTTAAAGCAGAACAGCGAGACTCACTGGAAGTGTTTCAGTTCAAAGGTTTCAGGAGCAAACTTCATCTTCTTGCACAGCTTCTTACCCTCACTGAAAAAATACATTACAATCTTCCGTTGTTGCTCAATAAGATTAATGAAATATTGTGCAATAGGCCATATTACAGCAATTGCATCAAAAAGATCAAACAATACCACGTTGAAAAACCAATCGCTGTTAGGCAGACGAATAAGGTCAAAAACTTTGACTTGCTTCCTAAGTTGGATAATATGCATGATAAATCACTGCAGACTAATTATCAGCAAAGTATCATATGTACTGATGCTGATGCGAGGTCAAGGAATCGAGCCAACAACCAATCTACTCTAAATTGACATATCGGTAACTGAATGATAAAAAAATGACATTATGCTATTTCAGTATCGGTATCATGGTATTTTAAAAATCATGCAATAGGCAAAAATATCGCAGTAATTTTCAAAGTCAATTATAATAATTAAAAACCAGCCAAATAATGTTTATAAGAAAGAGATCAAAAGAAGGCTGATGCAAGAGATGCTCACGTGCAATCTATAAATAGAACGGAAGCCTGGCCCTTCATCTCTGTGGCCACCGTGCTCAGTAGGTCTCGAATCTGCGCTATATCTCGCTCTGTGAGAAACAATGTAAGACTTAAAACCAACACTTACATACCAAAGCATGTAGAGTAACTTCTTTTCCCCTCAATGGGTAAGTTACCTAATATTTGTTCATTAGTGTGATTTCCTGGTCACATTTGTTGTACAACCACATAGTGTTGTACATAACCACATAATGGTCCACTCAATTTCAATGAATCAACGAAATGCTGTTCTATAGTTCAAGGTGTGCGCGTAATTGACACAATTCACAGACAACAGTTTCATATCTACAGACTAGAATCCACAGCAACTAGCTTCAGAGCTGGAGCAAGCCAATGCTGATCGATACCCTTCTGCTACAAATAGCTAAAGGGGTGAAGCTGGGATGCATACCGGACTTGGCGCAAACGAGCAGAACATTGGTGTGAGTGCGCAGAAACTGTTTGAGGTCCTTTGCATCGTTGATCCTCACCACCAGGTCGTTCTTCGGCTTCACCACATTCACCGTTGAGAACAACAAACCCTGGACATGGCATTTGATTCTCCTCTACACAAAGTACTGAGAGACGTGAAAATGTTCAATTTAACAGCTCAACAGCATCCGAGATCTAATCGAAGTGCTGATCCATCTAGCTATAATTATGCATAGCGTAGCCCCTAGGCTAACTAGCCTAGGATCGACATGCTTGTACAGAAACATGAAAGCAGACCTAGCTTGTACAGAAACATGAAAGCAGATCTAGAACTGTTTAATAGTTGAAGCCTTATGCACTCATACTCCAATTTATGCAGCACACATTCAGTCCATTCATATTCCCTACTATAAATATTTGATGCAAAAGTAATTCGGACCTATATATTTATCTGACAGCACTACATAATAGATTAGGCCTAGCCCCACCGGTATATTCTAGGAGCCCAACCCACTACTATCCAGTGTTCCCGTGTATGTGGTACGTGTATAGGCATCAATGTAAGCCTCGACCTACCCCAGGCAGGTTAGATGGAGAAGTGGGGGCTCGGGAGTGCAAGGCCCCCCATGCATACTCACGCAGAAGAGCGCCGTTATGAGGTAGGGTTGCGCTCCCCGTGCAGGGCCCCGTCCAAAGTTTCCAAACACCGCCATTTTTGCTGCCACGTTAAGCACCGTGTTAGCAAAATAGGTCAAAAAGACCTATATAGTTATTGTGTATTAGCAACGCAGCGTGACCATATATCAAATGCTCAAAGTGCTCCATCTTGGTTCTAAAAACCTACATGAGTTGGCCTAGTAAATCATCAATCACCAGTGCATGAATCAACATGCTCCTATCAGACTGATATGATAGTCTTATAAACTGAAATTAATCTAATGCAGGCCCGTTTCATCATTTTATACTAGTTTGTGAAGAAGTTTTGTCTCTATTTTGTAAGGGAGAGTATTAATTTTATCTAATAAAATATTATTCGCTCTTGATGGAGATAGTCTATACAATGCCACGTTCAATCAACCTCTGGAAATAAACCGAGTAGGCGAAAGTACAGCTATTAACATTTGTTTGTCTTGAAATTTAACTCCAAAGTTAGACTAGCCAGTTTGAATTGATTCTTACTTTGAATTGATTCTTTGAGGTCTCAAATTCATGTTGTCTAACAAAACAACTTTCACACAAAAATTCATTGATCTGCACAAAATGATTCGATGCATATTTTTACTTTGGCTCGATGTTATGTCTCAAATCTTAATACAATTTGTTAATTTACTTAATTCATTTAATCGTCATTTTAATTCGTCGTTGAATTATAACACACGAGCAATAGGTTATCCATCAAAGAAACTGAATCTAAAGTTGTTATAAATTATGAAAACAAGTACAAAAAAGTTAACATTAGGCTGTACATAAATAACGTACGCAAAGGCTAGGAGCAATGCTACTCGACAAAATTGACTAACTTACAAGTATGCCTACTAATAGTGAGAAAGATTCTATTATTCAAAAATTATTATTCAAAATAATTTCAGCAATTAACACAGTATGATGTCAAGATGAAAAGCCAGCAATGTCAAGATAATAAGACAGCACAGAAAAAATTAAACACTAGAGCAAATTGTTTAAATAGCACCAACAAAAAGTCTACCAATGAAGGCATTTAATTCACAAATAGGCTATTTGATCCACGTGGTCAATGCCATAGCTCAATCCTGGTTGCACAAAAGTAATCATGATCGGTTGCTCGACGTAGTGTACAAAAAGCATACAAAGTCACATAATAATAACAAAGATACTATACATTACATTCTCTCATTCTGAAACTGTTGCGATCATCAGTTCCTTATAAAATTATACTAAATCCCTGAAACAGTTGATGAAATTGACAGAAAAACTCATGGCTCTACGACTCATGCTGACCTTTGTTTCAATTTACACGCTATCTTGATGTACGTAATGATCTGTGATTCTGCACAATGAGCCACAGATCTAGACAATGAGATCTAGACACTGATCCATAGATCTAGACAATGATCCATAAGACCATAGACACAGACAATGATCCACAGATCTAGACAATGATCTCACGAATGACGCGCTTAAGTTTGGGAGGCTCTGTGGTGGACACCCCGCTGTCTGACCCGCTGCTGCTGCCGTCCACATTCTGACTCTTGCTGCCTGCATCTGTCCTCCCATACTCTCCATCTGCGGCAATGACAAGCCTTCATTAATACGTTTCTTAATGCAACATGCTATCTTGTATTTATCACAACCATACAAGCGTGACTAGAAACAGTAACAAGTAACAACCGAATGGAACGTAGTCGGCTGTACTTTCCTGGCACTAAATAATTCATGCAAACGATTGCTTTACCATTCCCGTTTCATGACATTTTTTCATGCTCTACATTTGCCTATGGTATACATTATACATACACATGCAGCATTGCATACTTGCAAACAACAATACATCAAAAACAAAATATGGATAAACAAGAATTATTACAATTATCAGCTCAGATCCACACTTACTAGAGGGCGTGGTGACGTAGTGATTGCCGCTGTACGGCCGCTGCTGCTGCTGCTGCTGCTGCTGCTGCTGCTGCCAAGAGTCGAGCTTGTCGCTGAAGCTGCTATCGTACCCGCCGAGCGTCAGCGTGGGATTGTCGTAGCCGCTGATTGGCGCGTTCTTGTCGGAGGACGCCGCCCTGCTGCTGAGCTCGTTCTGCAGTACGGTCTGCAGGCTCAGAGACCCAGTGGACAGCCTCGCTGGCTCTGTACCACCAGGGGAGCAGGGGAGAGATGGGCAAAATTCAAATTTGAAGGCTTTTTGTAGTGACTGCGTATTGTCAATTTCTTTATAACCTAAAACAGATTTTTTAAATCATTATGATTACTCTTACGTTTATTTTAATTTAGATTAGGTTTAGGTTTGGCTTGGATTAGGTTTCGATTAAGGTAGGCTCAGATAAGATTATTTTCGGTTAGATTTACTTTACGCTAAATGAAAAGTAAACTTCACTACTTTACGTAAAAATGGATCCAGAAAAATCCAAATAAAATTCGTTAGGTGAGCAATAAAGGGGGAGGTGATGAAACGGCCATTTTAATAGAGGCAAAAACAAATTTCATAAATTAATATAAGCAAATTGTTACTCTAACGCTATCAAATGAAGGACTGGGTAGCATACTTTGTCGGCAGTGGCGCTTGCAGCAGAGAGCGGCGAGTATGAGGGCGAGCAGTAGGACCACTCCACCACACACACAGGCCGCTATGATGATAGTGTCCACCGGCACGTCGTCTGACGTCACTGAAATGACGATAAGGCATGTTATAATGTCATCTGACGTCACTGAAATGATCTATAAGGCATGCCGTAATGTCATCTGACGTCACTGAAATGACGATAAGGCATGTTATAATGTCATCTGACGTCACTGAAATGACACGCGGCATCCTCAACGAACTGTAACATGCTACATATAATTGTGCACATAAGTACTGAATTATTGTGTATTGAAATGTAGTGTATTGAATCGGCAGAGAAGATATGAAATAAGAAGACGTTTTCTAAAAACTAATGCAAAAGACATTGGGAAAAAACAAAACAGTAATGGCTCAAAAAAAAAAGTTGCAAGGTCAAATTTCAATTTTTAATTGACAAATCATAAAGAGCAGCATAATGCAACGCTTGTTGAATATTAAAACAGCTAAATATTGACTGATATTCTCACAAAACAAACGCATTATAAAACGATCAACAACATCAATCGCTATACCTAGGAGAGCACAAGCAGACACTGATTACCTGAAAATGTATGCACCATCAATTTTCAACGCTCTGGATATAGAGCACATTCCACACACTACCTATACCACTACCTATGCTACACACTACATATGCCACACTACCTATAACTTATCAATGCCACACTATGAGTCAATGCTATCAAAGATGGCACAGGTACTTAAGCTCTATGTCACACCTAGCGCTGCAGGCTGCGACACGCTGCAGATGTCAGTTCTCCGCTGGAGACACAACGAAGCGTTCACGCCCACAACCCCGCTAGTCTGCAAGTCGTTCAGCTGCGCCGTCAAGGCATACAAAGAACTGTCTGTCCGATCCGAGATGTGTGCAACTACTCCGCCCTGGACAACTACTGGATGGCAGCTCGGCAGGACGGTCCAGGGAGCGCTGGACGTCTGGACACTGGCCCGCACACAGAGCTGGGACAGCGTGAACGCGTCGGAGGAGGACCGGAATGCGAGCGTGCGAGGTTTGACTTGGTACTGGACGCTCATCGGCGCAGATATGGAGTAACCTGAAACAATGCAATGCATTGCAGTATCTAATCAGATTGAAGTGTCATCTGAGACTACATGCGTTAAGGAGTAGATCGAAGGCTCTGAACCAACGGTCAATTTAAATTTTTTACAGATGATGAATTAATGTACCAGCGACAAATTGAGTGCCAGCCACATTACTTTGATTTTATAAAAGTACGCTTCGACGCAAAGCTGTAGGCCTATCACTAAGCCGTTGTACAAAAAGAAACTTTTTACAATAATTTTTAGATTATTCAACGGTTTCTCAAGTGAAAACTACGCGCTGTATCAGCAATGTACCTTGAGTCGTTAGTGACGTTGGGTTCGAACTGTTGCCGAGGCCGAGCTGGTTTGAGCCGCGGACAGTGCACATGTAGCTTGTGCTTGGATACAAACCTGAACCAAAAATTTGTGCTACACACACTATACTTACTAGCCTACTACAAAGCAGAGGGTTTGAATACTGACGTTAGTACAACTGATGTAAGTTAATCATTGCTTTAAAAGTGACCTACGCCTACAAAATTTCAAAAATGACTTTAAAGTCATAAGCGCAAAGAAATGGGAGAAAAATACAGAACAACAAGCGATGAACCATGAACTGACAAACAGAACAATTATTCTCCCTCTTGCTAAAATATTCCAGAACTCGCTGCGCCACTAATGGAATCATAGCCTCAAATAGGCTATTCTGCTAGAATCAGCAAAAAACAACGCTCAAATTAAACGTGGCCTAAAGTTGCTAGTCCAACCTGTGACATTGAAGGTTCCAGTGTTGCCCACAGGCACTGTCGCACTAACGTTGAGAGCACTAAGCGCAGCGGCGCAGAGGATGAGGAAGGTCTGAGCATACCCGCCGTCAAACCCAGGCTGCCATGAGAGCTGGGCCAATTCCCATGTGAGGGTCATTACCATTAGGCCAGTGGGAGCACTGGGAACCGCTGGACAGAGTGACAACATAACTTTACGTGAAGTATTTGAATACATGCGCGAAGTTTAAAGCAAGTATAAGCAAAATAACCTACTGTCAGTCTCTGAATTGAGCGATCAATCAAAACCTTTAAAGATTAATTCAGGTAGAAGCTATGATACATTTGTCATCATGCCTCACAATACATACATAGTGACATACGTACATAGTGACATACATACTAGAGATAAGAATACATAGAGGATCAAATTTCACTTCATAAATGTTTACCTGCATCAAGAATATACATCAAAATATTAAAAAACTACATGTACAACACATATCAATTTTTTAAAACATTATTCTACTAACTACCAATCGTTTACTCACTTTTCACCACTTGCTTAGTCTTATCCTCATTCTACATGTACTCACTTTTCATTACTCTACTCACATCATCATCCTACTCACTTGCCATCGTTCTACTGACTTTTCATCATTCTACGCACATCATAATTCTACTCATTCCTCATCATTCACTCACTTCTCAGTGCGATGATGAAGCTACTCGTCGCCGCGCCAATCTGATTCTCCGCGCGACACACAAACATCGCGCCCACATCCGCCGCGCCCACCACCGCTACACTCAGCGTAGACTCGTACCAGTACGCTCCTCCGCTCTGCGCCGCAGTAACGTTACTCTGCGTTGTCTGGTACTGGGCCCCGGAGGGGAGGGGGGTCAGACCGCGCGTCCAGGTAAACGAGGGGGCAGGATACGCATCGGCGGAGCAGTGAAGCAGCGCGAGGGCGCCGAGGTCAACTGGGACAATGGAGGTCAACGCGGACATAGCGGGCACGTCTGAATCACACACGCGCAGTTTATTTAGTCAATTAATATGCAAAAGAACTTCATACTACAACAAACAAGTTTAAAATCCAAAGGTCTATTTACCTGAATCAGCACAAAAGTTTAATAAAATTTCATTTAAAATTAAATATTAATACGATATCTCGGCCCCCTACTTGTGTTAAACAAAATGGCCCTTCTCATTAGACGGCGCTAGCTAAATTGGCTTTAGTAAAAACACAGCTTCAACAGTTTGACGAATCAAGCCGACAACTTATCTTTAATTCGTACCAAGTTGTAAAAAGCTAAATTTGAAGCTGCCTTTGGTTTTGGTCGTATAAAATACTTGTGCATATGAAATTTAATATTTCTTATTAATAATATAATGATAAACCCACTAATCGAATCCAAAAGCATTAAAACGGCTTAAAATACACAATGCGCGACCTTTGGCTAAGAGATGTAAAAAAAGGACTCACAGAGCACAGTAAGCCTAACCATGGCTTGTCCCGTCGCCACCACAGCCGACCCCACAGATGGCGTCAGCGTATTGACCGCCTTACACGCGTACACTGTCCCGGCATCAGTACGCTGCACTGCACCCAGTCGCAGACTCGTCCCAGTCTGATTCACCGCGAGGCCGTCTGTTCGGGACCAGACCGCGCTGGTCGGGGGAGGGTTGGAGTCTACGAGACAGGTCAGGGTGACGGTGGCGCCCTCGGTGATTTGGAGGAGACCGGCGGAGAGGGAACCAGTGCCGCTCGATATGTTGACTCGCGGGGGATCTGTGGAAATAAAGAAATAATTACAGAAATTCAGCGTTTTTTAATGAAAAACGTCTCATCAGAGCTCAAACTTCATCATTAAAAATAATTGGTTATAAATACCATTTATAAGTACCATTTATAAGTACCATTTATAAGTACCATTTATAAGTACCATTTATAAGTACCATTTATAA
>JAQIWG010007158.1:0-12580 GCA_034695025.1 Chamaedrilus cognettii
CAATCAGCCCCGTAGCGTGACCATTCTCAGCGGGGGGGGGGGGGAGGAAAGAATTTGTGCAGGGCGGGGCAGACATTTAGGGTCTCTCCACACTCTGATAATTCCTTCTTTTCTTTTCAAATAGATCTATTGAGCGGGGAGGGGGGAGGAGGGGGGTGGGGGTTGCTGACACATAAATTCGAAGCCGTTCTTAACAGTCATTGTCTTTGTTCGGTCCTTCTTTGACATCACAATGTATGTATGTATGTATATTGCACTTTTAACGCACCAAGAAAATGTCATGCAAACGGAGACAGAAAAACATCGTTTGCATGAATCGTAGGTGCGGACAAACAATGTCAAAAAGGAGGGACAAAAAGTCGAACTTACACAGAGAAGGGAGGCATCTCTTCCTTTTTTCTGAGCAGTGGGGGCAGAAGCTTACTTTACACAAAGAGCAAGCCCATCTGCTAATAATACATTTAGTGAGAGCAGGGGGGGCAGACACTCCCAGCAGGGGGGGGGGAACTGCTCCCCCCTGCCCCTCCTTTACACTACGGGCCTGAGGCCAATGCAATTGTGCATGCAACGTTCGTGGCTGCGTGGTGCATCAGTCAACTGTTATTTAATCTGGCAGGGAAGGGCGACTGTCAGACCGGAGGCAACATGGACAATACCTTCTGCTGCGTCCTGCAAAACGGAGGTGTCAGTTTCGGGAGCTCTTTCCTCCACGAGGCTGCGGACTGGAACCCAACGCCCCCGATAGGTGGCTCTCACTTTATTATAGAGCCTGCGAGGCTGCGCACTGGACCCAGCCACCCCCCGTAAGTGGCTCCTACCCATACGAGGCCGTTCACTGGCACCACACATCTGCGGTAGATTACATGGCTCCTATACCTCTACAAGGCCGAACAAAGGAATCAAGCACCATTTCTAGTGACTTTAAAAGTGAGCGTAGACGGTTTTTTGCCGGTAACGCGTGCGTTCAGAACCCACGTATTCTCAACGCGTGTGAATCTCGTCCGTCGTTATTTCGCCAACGCACCTCATGTGCGCTCGTAGACGGCGCTTTCCAGGCTGCGTTTACAGCTGCGTTTTGATGAAGTATCCTTCATCAAAACGTTGGCGTGACATCCAGGATGTCACGCCCTTCCAATAGATGGATATTTATCCGCTTAATAATTCCTGCGATTATTGACCGAGAAGTAAGTTATGCCACTGCGATTGGCGCCTTCTGATTCAGGTCAGATTGTTTCAATTACAAGAGAGTAAATCCTGTCGCGGACTCGATTAAGGAGATCGCCCACATACTCTTGTATGGCGTGAAGAAGTGTCCCCCCGAGGAGCGCTGCCCCCGGTGGAGCGCGTTACCACTATTTTACAAGTCGCACCGTGTTTGACATATCATGGTCTCCACATTGTGGTCACTACAATTTGATTGGTCCCACACTTAAAACAATCACTGATTTCATTGGACCCTATCTCGGAGCTTGCCATATCATTTGCTTTTTTGAAAATAAAGTCTGACGTATGTTAACTTAGCCGCCGTAGGCTAAAGTCATTTTTTAAAGTTGCACGCTAGGAGCTACTAGGAGGCACCACAATCCCAAGGTTCTGGCCGTTTTGTCACTTTTTTACTAGACTTAATCTTGCAGCTTGAAACGTACATCCCTTTTGCATTTCATTTCATTTGGCATTTTTTCTTTCTCTTGACTCTGCATCAGGACTTTAGCCCGTGGCCTCTGACGCGTTTGTTCAGGGCACGACGTGTCGGTACCAGGCCGCTAGTAGCGCCTGTACACTCAGCGGTTACTCGGACGTGTTGTACGGCAGCGAGGAGGCGTTGCAGCAGGCCGTCGCGCTCGTCGGACCCGTGTCCGTGGCCATCGACGCCGCTCTGCCCTTCTTCCAAGTAGGGCACAGCAACGCCGCTCTGCCCTCCTTCCAAGTAGGACGTCGCGAAGCGAGAGCTGTGCCGGTCCTATCGGGGTGCAGGTGTTACAGCACCAATATGCCATTGTTTTTCGTTTTTGAAGTTAATTGCGGAGTGCAAAAACTATACATACAGCCCGGTTCTGTGTTTGGAAGCCGACACGGAACGGATCCCCCCTGTCAGTCGCTTTTCACGACGCAGCCGGGGAGCTCTGGGCTGTAAGCCATTTCCATATTTTCCGGACTGTAGGAGATTGAATATGCCGTTAAACTATATATAATGGCATGGTGCAAAATTGAGCAAAATATCAATAGATTTCTATGGGCATTACTAAACCATTCCTGAGTTCTCTGCAAAAATTGATAGTGTAGGGATTTGGGGGTAGGGATTTTTAAGGTATGCGTTATCGCCATTTGCAGTGGCATGAGTTCCCAGAGGGCATCCCTTTATTTTTCTGCTAAATCGCTTCCATGTCTGAGTTTAATTAAGTTGCTTTTCTTGGTTTTTTCAGCCTTCATGCAACGTTGATTTACTTCAGAAAAGTTGCAATTTTCCTTTGTTCTCCTTTGGCGAGTTCTTCTGAAGTGAAATGAAAGATTTAGCCTAGCTGTCAGGAGTTGTTTCTCCACTTTTTGTTTCGTTATCCTTTCATCCTTCAACTGTCTTTCGTAGTATTTGTGTGTTTTGCTCTAGAGAAGCGAGATGTGTTTTTTTCATGCCCTCAGTGTCATTCGATCCTTCTGGTCAGGAAAGCCTCTTTAAAATGCCGAGTAAGCGTTCTTTTACACGCTGCATATTTTGCATAAAGTTTTTTTATGCAATTGTACATGCAACCGTGTTAAGGCGGACAGACGAACGTCGTCATGACAACGATTTCCTTAACAATGTTTCACGCACGGCTTGTTCCTTAACTGGGTTTCGTTCATGGCTTGCATGAAACCCAGTTAAAGATATTTACATTGTAATTTATTCAACATGATTGCATGTAAAAGTACCTAACAAATTACATGTAAAACTTGATGCAAAACATGCAGCGTGCAAAGGAACGCTAACGACGGATGAGAGATATTCCTAATGATGGAGCTGGCAGTGAGCGCTATACATTTGCATACTGCTAGAAGGGTGCACGCGGATGATGATGTTACACATGCCACACACAGCAGCTGGGTGTGGTTTCAGCACTACATGGGTGGAGTGTACAGCGACAGTATGTGTAACGCTACTGCCGTCAACCACGCCATGCTCGCTGTGGGATGCGGGACCGCGGCCAGCGGGCAGCAGTACTCGCTGCTCAAGAACAGATCACCCCCTAATCAACGCGTGCTTCATGTTAGCTTCTTCACTTCAACTTCACTACTGCACTCCACCTTAATGGATTATTATTTGCTGGGCTGGCGAATTCAAACCACTTTTCCCCGGGTGCACCACGTGACTCGAAATCTTTGCCGCGGCCGGTGTCGAGATTCGCACCCGACGCGCTGTCGAACCCGTAATTCGAGCTCCGAGACTTAGACCACTCGGCCACAACACTTCGTCCATTTGCCACATGTCCTTCTTACATTAGAAGCACAAGTCATTGTGCTTCTAGGCTAATGTAAGAACGGCCACTGAATCCTAGTCTTGCTTACACGTTGATACGCCACTCAAGCACATCAGAATGAATGATATTTAAGAATTAGCTGTGGTGTATGTTGACATATGGCATCGTTTCTAAATACGAATTCTAGCTGCACGGAATGAAGAGATGTCCGTCAGCACCCCCCCCCCCCCGCCCGTGAGTATCTCGGGGGAAGGAATGTTGGAGGGGGGGGGAGCTCTTAAATTTCCTATTTTTAAAAGGCGTCATAAACCTACCTCTTGTGGGGGGGGGCACTAAACCCTAGATCTTGCCCCCGGGTGCCGCTAGACCACGCGTCGCCACTGATACGGCACATACGGCAGCAGTTAGCGAATAGCCCTTAGGTATTACAGAGATCTCTGTTGGCCACAATCCTCCTCTACCACAACTCTCTCCCAGCTCCAATCCTCTCCCCAACCCCAACCCCTATTCCCTCCCAGCCCGAGCCCCCCTTCCCCCAGCCGCACCCCCCCCCATTCTCAACCCCCACCCCAGCCCCAACCTTTCCTTCCTTTCAGCCACAATCCCCCAGCCACAACCCTCCCCAGCCACAACCCCCGCCTCGCTGATCGCTAGATTTCTAACTAACAGGTATCAACAATACCCTAATAGGGAAGCCTATACAGAGCAGTAGCTAGCCATGCTCTTTCTACATCTACCTAGCTTTGCGACATCTTGTCTTGCAGGACTTTACTCTCTTCGGGTTAAATTAATCGGGGAAGTCGAAATCTTTAAGAGCCGTGGGGGTTGAAAATTGGGCCGAGGGCGGACAGTTTGTGGAGAAGTAGGTAGAGTGGTCCCGGAAACTCTGTCGAAAGGGGGGGGGGAGGGAGGCTGCTGACGAAGACTTTTCCCTCGCGGATTGAACTCACGACCCCCCGGAGAGGAGGTGCTAGACTGCTAGGATGGATCTTTAAAAAACTTACTAATGGCCTGCCGCTAACGTTTGATTTATAGGCAACTAATTTTTATTTGAACTCTGCAGGCTATTCGTATACTGTATTTCATGTATGTAATAGTTATTCCAGACTTAATTAGGCTGGTAAATTTAATGTCCGATATAATTGTAGCATTTTATTATTATATTATTATATTATGGTACTTTTATCTCTATTTAGGTTTAGCATAAGTTCTATTTTTTGTATGTTTTATTGGGATTGCCTAATAACGTATTAAATTTTAAATCGCGAAAAACAGATAATATAAGAAAATACATTTTAAATGGTGGCATTTAGGCTAGCTTATGAACACTGCTAACAATCGGATTTTACAAAAAGAGACTTCTAAGCACAGAAAATAAATATTAGCTGTAAACACTTACTATGCGAAAGGCAATGCAATTGATTCTTCTGTGCTTTCACCCCTCAAAGTTACTATGGCACGAAGGTTTAAATAGATAGAAAACATGGTGGGCTTCATTATTTAGATGCAAAGGGGCTTGAAGATGAAAAAGCATGAGGCTGGGTTGAAAGGACTCAAAGCGCGATCCCGCCCCTGAGATGCTTTTGTTCTTTTGTGTTGGAGTTGGTGTAGTAGAAAATTTAGCTTAGTCGGTGTAACCCCCTAGCGTCTCGGTCGTTCCGAGCCCTGACGTCAGAGCCGACGCGCGACAGCGTCTGACGTCATGTTTGCGCGTCAAATCTGACGTCGACTAGTCGGACTAGGGACAGAGGCGGCGCTACGGAAAGGCTAAGCGGGACATAGCCCCCAACTCGGAAAGTTAGTCCCCTCCACTAGCCCCCTACTTTTTTAGGTTCCTGCCTCCTGCTTTAAGTCACCCCGTTATGATTCCTGAAACCTGTAGCAAGGGAGTTAACAACCCCAACTCTGAAAGTTAGACCCCTTATTTTTTAGAGCCCGCATTGAAGAAAAAGTCAGTGAGTATAGAATTAGAAGGCAAACTCCCACCCGCTTGTGACTTCTGTTGGGAGAAGAAGAATGCCTTATAGATGATGAAGTCTCTTTTAAAGCTAGCCCTCACATTTTTTTGCCTTGTCCTCTTTTTGCCCCCCCCCCCTTACAAAAAAAGCGCCTGGCGCTGCCCCAGACTAGGGACGCATTTGCCATGTTCGCGAGCAAGAGGGAGCACCGCCCGATGCATTTTGAGCACAAAAAGACTGCAAAAGACTGCCTAACCCTAACTATCATTCCGTGGAGTATTTTTGATGCTCAAAGTGCATCAGGCCCTTCACCAATCTACGAGTGAAATAAAGAAGAAACCCCAGAATAATCATCGATGTTAGTCAAATTAAAAGAAAAAAAATCTAGAGGAATGGGGGTTATCATCCCATTGTCATAGGAACGTTATAACTGTATGCCAGTACTGTTGTTGAAGATTGCCGTGTAGTTACGTTGCTGACATACGCACGCTGAACTTTTACTCTAAGGTGGGTGCAGGGGGGTCAAACCCGGCCAAGACCCTCTTTCTTTGGTTCGGAATGAAAGAATATATGGATTTAATGATGACGTATGATATAGACGATTACTTGATCACCGAGGTCCAGTTGTTCAATAGAGAGTTATTTGAACCATAGTTGAACGATCCAGGATTATTTTAATAACTCTGCAATATTGGCGTGTTATTCAAACAATCCTGGATCGAATTTTCGAGATCTGATTGAATCGTGACGTCATGTTTGTTCTATGATTATTTAAAACCAAGTAACTCTCTATTGAACAACTGGTCCCGAGAGTTTTACAACAAGTGTAACGATAGGTCGGTAGATATGTTCCAGTCACTCTTTCTTTATTTATTCTATGTTTTCTTGTTTTGTTGCTGATTGAGTACTACTCTTGTGGTGAATAATGATGAATATAAAATATCCTTAGTTAGATTTTATGCAAGCCGTGCATGCAACCCAATTAAGGAATAAACCGTGCATGAAACGCAGGTAATTAAATCGTTGCGATGACAACGGACATTTTACATTGTAATTTTGATAATACGTTTGCATGCAAAATTGCATGCAACAATGCATGCAAAATACGCATCGTGGAAAGGAGGCCTAAAGGTTTATAAGCGAGCAGCGGACGTTTAGAAGCAATGTCCTTGATCGATCTAACAGAGGCACAGTCCGCTGTCGGCCGCTGTTCTGACCCTTTATCGCCACTGCGTGAACACATCGTCCGTCAAGAGCATGAACTTCGCATGTACACGTATATCACGCAGGGCATAATTTAAGGGTGTAGTGAACCAATATGTGGAAACCATAGAGTGAAATGTGGAGTCCACACGGCAAAAGTGTGTCGTAACTATGGAAATAAATGGCTTATTTCAAGAATGACTGTTAATTAACTTTGAGGGTGAAGTCGCATCAATGATATTATGGTAACGTGTAGAGATGCATATAGAGTTCCATGCCATGTGGGGTTTACATGGCAAAAAAAAGTGTAGTGCGTACATTCACTGTTTTTTTTAAGGAATAACTGTTAAGAACGGTTTTTGAAAATTTAAGTTAGCACCCAATTGACCTTCCCCCCGCTCACCAGTTCTCATGTTGCTGTTGTTGTAGCCCCTTTCTGGGAGGAGACACAAGTTCTCATCCGAAGCGAAGTCGGCACGTCAGTGGTGCTATAGGCTTAGCCTAGGCTACTTCTTCTGCACTAGGCCTATGTGCTAATAGATATGTGGAGACCATGAAATTATCGAAATTATACTCTGGTATCATGTATGCTGCCTTTTCGTACATTTCCGACATTAGCTGCGTGCATGCCATTCGAGCAGCTCAGCTTTTCGTGTTTTTTAAAGATCCCGATATAACCTAGTTACAGCATTGAGATCAGTGTATCACTCTAGAAGCAAAAGCGCTTCGACGATCTAGTTGAAATTTTGGTCCTTGATCTCGTTGGAGGACATCAGAAGAATAGAGGCATTTCTAATGTGGGGATGGAGAAGAATGAATAAGATTACTTGAACAGAGAAGGTAACAAATGAGTAGGTATTGAGGAGAGTGGGGGAAACAAGGACTTTGATCGTAATGACAGTCAGAAGAAAGAAAAACTGAATTGGAGATATAATGAAAGACGAGGGTTTGTTGAGAGATGTGATGGAGGGAATAATGTAGGGTAAGACAGGACCAGGAAAACTACGCATCGGAATGATAGGCAAC
Source organism: Chamaedrilus cognettii (assembly GCA_034695025.1). Taxonomy (NCBI): domain Eukaryota; kingdom Metazoa; phylum Annelida; class Clitellata; order Enchytraeida; family Enchytraeidae; genus Chamaedrilus; species Chamaedrilus cognettii. The sequence continues at coordinate 7,640 of JAQIWG010007158.1, forward strand.
CTGCTTGAGAAGGAATTGTATGCGGATATAAAGCGTAGGGCCGAAGATCGGCTGGGGTGGAGGATTTGGACACCAAAGACTTTCCATTTGGCAGAACACTTAAGAGAGAGAGATCGCGTTGTCAAATAATTGTTCCCTGTGCATTCAAAAATAAACTTGTCGACATCCCCATATCTCAAACTAAGTGTCTTTACGGCATATATTCATGCACCTCCCTGGTTTCTTTGGAGCATCTCCCTTGAATGTGAAATATTCCTAATTTTCAAATTTTCAAGTTATTGCTGAGCAAGGACGAAATACCCAACTTGTTTGGTAAAAAAATTCACAAATCATTTTAAAAATCACTTTATTTTCTGACGATGACCTGGATTGGGAACAAAATCGACCTGACTGTCTAGTTAGAAACATCTGGGGAGGGCATCACCCTGAAACAAGTGATAAATTAACAGCAGCCGACTGCGTGCAGCGCATTTCTCCATGTTAACCACGCTAAGCTCCATTAGGCCTGGTGGTGCATGTTGCTGTATCACCCACGGAACTGGTGATGAGAACTGAAAGCAGCGCGTTGTGCGTTTAGCTTAGACCATTGTTTCTCAAACTTTTCGATGTCACGGAGCGGCAAGAAAATTTTTCGCTTTGCCTGGAACCGGCAACTTGTTGCATTCGACAGCCAAAAATCAAATGACTAAAATGCTACTACATACACTGCTACAGTACGCCTATTGTAGGTGTACATGTATTTAATGTTTTACCTTACATGTTGAACCAACATGAAAGCAGAAAGATTGACAAATTTTTACCCATCACACCGCGGATGAGAGCGACGAGTGATCCGCGGACCGGTGCCGACTCCCAGACCACAACTTTGAGTAGCACTGACACAGACTAACTAAACCGTTTGAAGCTAAACCGTCGTACATTTTTGTGGTAGACAAACGTGTCACAGTCGAATTATTCCCTAATATTCGTCAGCAGCGCTGGGCCGTGTCAATCTCTCATGTCGCCATGTTGTTGGCAGACAAACTCTTCATAGTTTGGCTAAGCATCACGTGACTGAGTCCTCAGTGTTTGTACTAGGCCCATAGTATCTGCTCATAAAGTACATGTACATGCATTTAATTGATCAATCTATTTACGTCTACATGTATGACGTCATTTACTAGGAGTCGCAGTGAGCACAGTGAGGCGTCCATGCTCCTCGCCGATGTACAGACGAGTGTTGAGTTCATCGAGGTGAAGAGCGCGCGGACCGTCCAGCTTGTGTCCGGGTGTAGAGATGTAGCCGAGGTGAGTCAGCGTCGCACTCAACAACACCACTCTGTCGTTGTGGAGATCAGCGACAAACACATTGTCGTGTGAGTCTACCGCCAGGTGGCGTGGATAACACAACTGACCAGTGGACGAGCCTCGAGGTCCGTCGTACGAGTGAACAATGCGTCCAGTCGTGTCCACTACACAAACTTGGTTTTGTGCACTGCCTGAGTCACAGACCACAAACTGACCAGTGGACAGTTCGATAGCGTGCAACAGGCGAGATATGCTGACGTCGAGCTTGATACTTCTGATCAAGCGGCCGTGTGTTGTGTATTCGTGGATATCACCTCTTGACGCAGCAACGAGCAAATTGTGTGCACTGTTCACTGAAAGGCCACTTGGCATGTCGTCCAACGACCACTGAGTGACGTCACCGGTCGACAGGTCGACTCGGTGAATGCGGCTTAAGTCACCGATGTACAAACAGTTGTAGCGATGACAAGCGGCGAGGCTGAGCGGATACTCCAAACCAGCAACTGTAACTTTACGTTTAAATGTGAGTGTGTCTAAATCATACACTGCCACACGTCGATCTGTCTGTGCAAAACGACCACTGCCACGTGTCAGTGTGTCCGCATCAGGTGATTCAACAGCTTCAGTACTGGCATAATAGAAAACAAACAGTTCATTGCCTGCAGCAGTCAGGCCGCTCATCAATCCTCTATCCATCCCTGCGGTGACGTGTAGGACGGAAGACGCGTCAATGAAGTCTAACGCGTTGTACTCTACAATGCGTCCGATGATATATTGACTAAATAGTTGATGTGATAAACAATAAATAACCAGTAAACAGTTGACCAAGCAATATTAGCGATTTCTTTTATAGAATTTTATATAATATATATATAAATATGTAATCTATATATTATATATATAAAAATAGCTTATAAAGAGGAAACGCGACCGTATATAGAGATAAAGTATAATTGCACAGATAAATAACGCAGACGTAAAGCGTCGCAGTGGTTGGGACGCTCGCCGAGAGTCGCGAAAGCGAGGAGATGAAGGGGCAGATGTTTGGTCGATTCGGTGACGGGGGGGAGGGGGGGGGGGGAGCAAGACGGGCGACTTTTTACGATGTGAACTTAAGTCTTTAGGCCTACGCCACTTAAATATTTGACGCTCAGTTCCCTCCATGGAGCTGGAGCATGCACCATGCAGCACTCGTGACTACGCACACAATCGAACTCGCGCCTTTACATATATAGCCCATATTCTAATTTAGTTGTCTAGGCTATGTGTTTGTTTTATATCATACTTTAACTGTCATTGTAAAGCATTGTAAATACTGTAGGATTTGATTCTTCACTTTAACTTTATTTTTGGTTGCATCGTAAGAAAGTTATATATATATATCGATCTTTTATATCATAAGAAAGTTTTTAAGGACAGAAGCAAAATAGAAATGTATTTATCACACATATTACATACGCATGTTATAGTTGGACCTAATGGCGTAGTCAGGGCATTTAGATGGGAGGGTCAAAGTTAAATGTGTGAATTAAATAAATTTAAATGTTTTTTTCATAAAACGTGAGTTAATTTGAACAGCAAATTTAACCTTCCACGAAATAGCCCTATTGCTGTTTTGTTTCATAATTCATAGCACGTGTCGCAGTGCCAACGTTGAGAGCGCCGTGGACGTCGTACAAAGCGTGCGAAACGCCCGGAGTCGAAGCTTAAACGATGGAGAAACTAAAATTTCAAGCAGCAGTATGAAGTCAGTGGAAAAGAGATCCGCGTAAAATGAGAGCACCGAGTGTCGGATATTGAGTGCGCAAAGCGCACACGAACCGAGGGCATGCAGCGTCCGAACAAGTCCGATTATTTAGCACGGTTATCCAATGGGGTTTGAGGGGGCCACCCAGTTTTGATTTGATCCCCCCCAGGTTGATTTTGCAAAGCTTCCCCAATCCCTCCTGCATGCTTGCCTCAGGTCCCCCGCCCCGTTATATTTGATGAAACTCTCCTAAAGACCCTCCTGTTTTGCAGATAAGAAAATGTCTGTTAAAAAAATAATTCTGTCATCCCCCCACCTCTCCCCAATCGTTAGCTTTGTAGAAAAAGAAAATAGTCACTTCAAGGGACGATTGACAGTATACTCCTTTTCTACATAAACTTCCACTGGTGCAGCGGGTTTGATCACCCCCCCTCCCCCAGTTTTGAATGCCGGACTCGCAGGGTTCACGTCCCCGCACCGGCAACTATAAAGCCCTGCGTTACACGCCCTTCAGCAAGGCTGTTAAACGCACAAGTGTTGCTGGCTGCCAACCCCGTGCAAGATAATTATTCATTTGGATGGCCTCAGGAAGAGCATCAGGCCGTAAAAACCCAGCTCCAGCAGTTCTGATCAGGGCTGAAGAAAACGTGTAAACCTGTGTGAAGCATGGACATTAACAGATTGCACGAAAAAAACGAGGTTAGTTTTTAGATTAGGACTCGCATGAGGGTGCGTCGTAGGCTCTCTCAGTGAGATCCCAGAGTCCCAGCCGACAACAAATATGTAGCATTCTCAAGGAGAATTTGTCACTAGATACATGTATTGTTTATAATTTCAGCAAAAACTGATTAACAGCTAGAATCAAAACGTCACCGACATAATCTCAGTGGGGCCATAACTCTGAAAAGTTGCTCGGCTACATCTAGCACAACGGCGCTTATAACGGAAGATAACAGCGCTTATAAAGGAAGAAAGAGCGCGTTTACAACGTCTTTCGTAGTAAGTAGAAAAGTTGTTACAGCTTGGAAGCATAACATTACCCGTTGATAATGTTCTGCTTCCAAGCTGTAACAACTGTCCTACTTACTACGAAAGACGTTGTAGACGCGCTCTTCCTTGGACTCAACTACAACAACTCTACTACTCACGATGCCGCACGTTGTAGACATGCTCCAGTTTGAATTCAACTACAATAACTCTAATACTTACCGTGCAGCTCGTTATAGACACGCTCCTGCTTCGACTCCTTCAGCGCTTCAACAAACTTGCCGTACTGCGCTGATGTTGCTCTGATGATGAAATCGAGCAGCTTTGCATTTCTGTCGTGTCTGACAGTAAGAGCTCTGATCTCGTCCAGCTCCTGTTCATCGAGGACATTGCACTGCAGTAGGTAGTTCAAGAGAGGTCCCTCAGCCTCCATCTTCTCCACGAGGAACGTGTTGTGGTCCATCAGCGTCTGTCTGTGAGAGGGTGCCCACACGCAGTCTGCGCATCGATAAAACAAAGCCAGTACCGTACACTTAACTAAAGCTCTGCTTATGAGCCAATCTGGTCTGAGCGTCGTGCACTTGACAAATAGCGAACTCAAGAGCACGGCATGCTCTTTACATTGTAGGCCTGTGCCGCCTCGAAGATCGGGGGCTATAAGCAACCTAGAGACACCGTTCAGCTCAAAGAGGCAATTGTTTTGATGATACATCCGTAGGTCGTAAAAGAGTAAAATAAAACACGTGTGGCATCATTGCAGCGTCTAATCATTTGATTATTTCACTGTTTATCTTTGCTTTCTGCATTTGGGCTGTCATTTGTATAGTTTCAATTCGTTTTCTCGCCAATGGATAAACACCCACCTCTGTTGGTGAGTAGATAAAAGAGGTGCGTCTGGTCGGTGTCCCTGAGCGCCCACA
>JAQIWG010007159.1:0-12578 GCA_034695025.1 Chamaedrilus cognettii
TCGGCTTCGGTATAGCTTGTTGTCGGCTTCGGTATAGCTTGTTGTCGGCTTCGGTATAGCTTGTTGTCGGCTTCGGTCAGCTATCAGAATCCACGCTGAACGTTTGAATCGTGATAGTGATCAATGCCACGGCATGGGATGTATATCACTAGATTTAGGGATATTTCAGTGATTGAGGGATTTGATTTTTAACGCAATCTCAAGATTTCTTGGGATATTTTTTATAAAATAGCGCATTTTATAATGGAAGCTTGGACATTTTTGTCGAAAAATGCAATCTATGGATATTTTTTGCGGAGATACCCAGAATCTATGGATATTTGATTTTTATCCAGTGGTACACTGATCGTGATGGACAATTGACTGCAGCCTAGCCACAAATCCACACGGCATACCCCACGGGGGCAATATTGACATCGATATATGGAGGATTGCCAGCCCTGTTTTGTGTTGTTTGCACAATTTGTCTGCAAAACATGTCAGACGATCGTGTCCTTGATCGGCGATGATTGCGTTGGTTCTATTCTACCCTCAATAATTAATGATCTGATAACATAAAGTGTTGGTAATAATTCTCCATGGTTATTTTCATAAAGCTGTTCATGGCAAAATCCACCAATGGATTGTGGCATTGATGGCGTCCTCAACATTGAAGAAGGGTATTGGGTATTGATATTAACTTATACACCAAGGTCTGATTAAAGAGACTTTTCTTAGTTCCTACTTCCTTTCTTGTCTCGGTTGAGGAACAGAATTTGACCGCGGCCCATAGCTGACACAAAAAACAAGCACGATTCAATATACTGCCAATCCAGATGTGGACAAATAGATTTTGAAATTAATTTAATTTAGTAAAACAAATTATTGAAATCTAAAATAATTTTGTTTTAAATTTGCGATGCCACAGTTATTATTAAAGCCATAAATCTATTTAAATCAGCATAAACAACATTTAGTGAATAACAGTTATAAAGCACCGTTAAATTCGATATGAGATTGATTCCGGCCGAGATAGGAGTGTAGGTAGGAATGGAGGAACATCTCTGAAAGTGGACCTAAGTTACTGAGTCTAAACTGATGTCTATCCAGACATCAGTGTCTCCGAGGCATACTAACGGTAATAGAATCAAGTTCATGGTTGCCATCCGTTCCCTGAGTATAGAATATATATACAATATATAGCTTTCAGACTGCGTTGTATTATACCTGTCTTTATCGGCCTACTTCAGGCTATTTGTAACAGGGGGGGGGTTGAATTTTAAGGACCGTGTGTAGTATCAAAGACTATTATGGTCCGGTTCTGTGTAAGAGGGCCACCACAGAACCGCTCCCCCTTTTGTAGTCGCCTTTTACAACTCGCCCGGGGAGCTCTGGGCAGCAAGCCAATTCTTTGTTCCCGGGCTTGCACGGGGAGCTATTTGTAACACGGTTTCGGCCTTAACTGTATGCAGAATACACTGTTCGTAAAAACGATGTAAGTGGCTTTATTATCAATTAATATCAATGCAATCTGGGATCCTTTTTTCCCGGCTATAACGGGCTACCTGTCGTAGTTTTCAACTATTTTGAATTGAAAATAAATTTAATCAAATTATAAAGCATGCTAAAGGGTAATTGTCCTGCGTGAGCACCTTGTCTGTATTCAAAAATTTCAGTCATTTTTGGTATCTCAATTTTGTGCTTGTTATGGTTGCCAAAATTGGCAAACTTCACTTTTCATGGTTGCCATTTAAAAGCATGGTTGCTGTTGGCGCGTCAATATGGCACTGCCAGTTCACTGCCAGTTCACTGCCAGTTCACTGCCAGTTTATTGCCAGTTCACTGCCAGTTCACTGCTAGTTTACGTGAAGACACTGCCAGATATGTACGCGGTGTAACGCGTGGTGTTTTGACGCCCTGTTGCAGGCGGCGCGAACACGGCGCGTCTGAACACGGACACGTTCACGCGCGTCAGCTTGGTGCGGCGGCGCGGCGTAGCGACCTTCCACTGCGAGTACGCGAACGCGCTGCGCACAGAGTGGTACTACGCCGACCAGAAGCGCATCACCAACGACACCGGGCAGCAGAAGTAAGGGCCTGTCGAATCGGAGGAATTAACAAATTCTCATTTTAAGTTTAAAATAAGGTGAAAATGACTTCAAAAAGTTATACTTCGATCTCTGATTTGGCGAAATCTCTTTGTAAATGCGCTTTTAATTAGGATGTTTGTTTGTTGTTTGTTTGTATCGATCTGCTGTCATCATTTTTAAACCGATTGTTTTGTCCAATTGTCTCGCAGAGAGAGAGTGTTCTCATCGCAATTGCCGTGTTTGATGGGGATGGGGGGGTAGGGGCATCATAGGGGGTATAAAGCGTAGATAATTAGGAGAGATGGGTCAGAAATGCACGCCTCCGTACAGGAGTGGGATCAAATTTCTTCATTTTATGAGCAGGTAATAAATGCAGTAAGTGAACTGAAGGCAGTTCTATTGAAATCATTATTCAAAAAACGGTTGTTTCTTTGTTTGTAGATCTATGTCAAAATTCAATATGGCTTAAAAATTAAAAGTCAAATAGCGTGATTTCTTAGATACAAGTAAACATAGGCTGCTAAATATAATCTAAAATCATTATAAAATTAGGCATCACATTTAATGGATATCGGTCGTTCCGGATCAAATTTATTTAGGTCCAATTGAAAAAGAGTCAAATGTAATTGAGTCGGAAGTTCCTAAATCCTAATGCAAGCGTATTATGATCCGAAGAGTGTAGTGTAATCTATGAAGTTATAGGCCTGTATGGCTGAGTTTTTCCATAAAGTGTTAAAATTTAATCCGAGGTCATGACGTCACCACACCCAATGAGCGCGCTGAACGCTTGATCTATGGTTAATTTAGCGCCATGCTATTGGTTTTTGCAGAATAAATCTCGGATTAAAATTTTAACACTGGATGGAAAAACGCGGTTTATGTCTTTTGAGCCTGATTGCTCTCTACGTGTAGTTTTTTGCATCGTTTCCTCCTCACTGATAACGTTCTACATCATCCATCTATTTCAATTAAAGATCTTCCGTCAGGGGCCAGTAGAAGTAAGATACATGTGTCCAGCAGTGGTATCAGTGAGACCTCCTCGATCTATCCATCAATCTATACTGACAAATGGGGGCTAACACGCCAATCTCACCCATTGATCTTTGACCCGCTGGTCTTTTCCAGGCTGTCCCTCAATCACTGCAGTAGAGGTCGCCGTAGAAATGTTGGACATTGACAGACAGCCTGTCTATGGAGACAAGGACGCGACGGTTGATGAAGCGATTTCTAAACTTTTCCTTGATGTATATCATATTGCGTGGTTAGCAGTGGGGCTGGAGAGGACTTGTATGAGCCACTGCTCACTCAAATGTGTACTAGCGCTCCCACTGCTAACATCAGCGCTCCCCCTGCTCCGGAACGAGCGCTCCCACTGCTCATATTGGAAAAAAGACATTTTTTGACATACGTAGTAAGTTTTAGTGGACGTTGTAGGCCTATATACAAGAAAATGAACGTTTTGTGACTGTTATGGATCAGGGGCGTAGACAAGGGGGGGTATAAAGGGATATATACCCCCCCAAAATGTTCAAAATATATGTCAGTATATACAGTACCCAGACCACAAATGCAATTTAGTTGTTCATTTACTCTTTGAGCCTACTTTACGTACTTGTACTCAGTCGTACTACTTGTTTACTCTTTACATTTTAATACTTCATAATGTTGAAAATTTATACCCCCCCCAAACTGAAATCCTGGCTACGCCCCTCTTATGGATATAGTTTAAGGCTTGGTGGTGTGCTAATTGGCAAGGAGAGTAAAAAAAGGGTTATAGTTCTGTACCGAAAGGAATAAATGCTTGCAAGCAACGGAAAGTGAGTCCCACTGCTCTCTCGAGACACTTATAACTACTGTGTCTATTATCATTGTTATTATTATTGACGATTGATGATTGAATCCGTGCAAGCTGGCGAACGAAGAATTGGCTTGCGGCAGTGTATGATATAAACACTGGACAACGTTAATTGTGCATACAATCCGGTATATTATATGCCATATATGACCTGTTAAGTGCCAATGAACTTTAGGGATTATTGCGACGAGTGTATGTATATGTGTGTAGCCTACTGTTGCCCGCTTCAACAGCCTGTATGTACCACAACTTGAATTTATTTTGTAGCATCTGAGATTTAATAAGCGATGTTTTTTGTCTCGAGTCTCTCGATGCCCTTTTGTTGAATCCATGCGACCTGTGTTCTGTGTCCTATTGAATTGTCTGTGAGATAATATTTTGAACGTCCTAGCAATAATAGTAACGTTTCAGTTTCATAAAATATATCAACCATGCTTTAAAGTTCACCCGGGCGTGAGATTTAAGACTAGAAGATTTAAAACTCATATAAGCCGGGGCTGGAGAGGAGTTGTACTAGTTAAACGCCTTAAACTCATAAACACAATAAATCTGCATCACCATTTCAGAAGTATTGTACAGAATATATAGACTTGTCAGTTGTGAAAATTCTACACTCACATTGTGTTAGTTAACAATTAATATCAAACCCTTTAACGTCAAAGGGTCAATCTATATACTGTGCATGTATGTGCTGGGCTAGTGTTTGCTGTCCGAAATTATTGGTTTAAATGAATTCATTGCAGAATTGTTGGAAATCTAATTTTTTTCTCTCTTCTAATTGGAAATTATTCTAATTCCAGAAACTATATTCCTATCAATCGTCTTCCTTGTCGTCGCCATGCTTCATTTTCTTGATGTGGCAGAGCCTCCACCGCTTCTAAATATTCATGGAAATATCTTAATTGAAGCCGGAGCTTTTCCGCTTCAATGATTTCACGCTTGAATGACTTCACGTCCGCCCACCCGTTTAGTTCAGCTTTGTTCATTCGGCATTAATACATTGGGGAGAGGGGGGGGCGTTAGCGAAATTTTGCTTCATCAATCTCAATTTGATCCAATTTCCTTCGCCTTCTTGGTCTGTTCTTTGTTCCCCACTCGTTCCTTTCGTTCTTCTTTCAATCCACTCCTCCTGTCATATCCACTCTCGTCTCCCATACATCCGCACGTCAATCAAATGCCCTTCCAGTAGCGTGCGTGTAGGACATTAGCGAACCAGTTGCAGCATTGAACCAAAATGGAATATCCCTAGATTCTGGGTATCTCGGCCAGAAATATCCCTGGATTGCGTTTTTTGTTCAGATATCCCAAGCTTCCATTATTAAATGCAACATTTTATAGATATCGCCTACAGTCCCCTGCAAGCTGGGGAACGAAGAATTGGCTTGCAGCCCAGAGCTACACTGGCTAATCGTAAAAGGCGACTCACCTTTCACTACACACGGTCCTTAAACTCCCAAACCTATTTGGCGATTGCGTTAAAAATCAGATCCGTCAATCACTTAAATATTTCATAAATCTAGTGATATATTCCAAGAAGTGGCATTGCTGCGGTGAACTGGCTACAACTTACAAGACAGAGTGACCCAGTCTTGTGGGAAAGCGGCAAAGGAGGCCTATTATCAGAATACTTACCCCTGCAGGTCGGGAAACAAAGAATTGACCTGAAGCCCAGAGCTCCCCGGGCGAGTCGTGAAAGACGACTTAAGAGGGGGAAGCGGTTCTGTGCTTGGTGAGGCCGAGACACAGAACCGGACTGTAATAGTCTTCGTTACACGGTCCTTAAGTTAAACTTGCAGGGGAAGAATTGTCAGAATACACTGCTGAATTGTCTCAAGCGTAGTCTTCATTTTGATTTCAAGCGTAGTCTTGATTTTCTTCGATTTACGATATTACAATCAATGCCCCGGTCTCTCACAGTCTCTCTGACAGGTTTCTAAATTGTCGCTAATGGATGTTGTTTCTTGTTCGTTTTGTGATTTTTCTTTTATCTGAGTCTTTTTGTTGGACCTGTCAGCGATCTCGTTCCGTGTTCTTTTCGGCACAAATGCGGCGTCACTCGCACCTGTCTTTGTACCCATCCGTCAACATTGATTCTACGCACCATGTGCCTATTCTCTGTTGCACTAAATGTACCAGCCCGTCCGCTGTATTCGGCCCGCTTGTTTAGGTGGTGGGTGGTGTTGAATTTTAAGGATCGTGTATAGTAACGAAGACTATTACGATCCGGGTTCTGTGTATGAGGGCCGCCACAGAATCGCTCCCCCCTCTCTAGTGGCCTTTTACGACTCGCCCGGGGAGCTCTGGGCTGCGCATCGATTCTTTGCTCCCCGACCTGCTGGGGTTGGGCTGATTAGGTTGACTGGTTGCTGGTCTTTGTGTTTTAATCTCATTATGGGATGGACGCCGTGTAGCTTTCGACACGTTCCACTACACGATCCAATGATTGTTCTACTTCCCTCCGTCCTCTCAAAGCTCTATCTCTCCACATCCGGTCTCTCATCGCATTTTCCTGCTAGAGAGGCAAATAGCTTTCATCATTAATCTAGCCAAAAATATTTTATACAATTGCTGAGATCGATTTATTTGGGGAGGGGCGAAATGAGTGTTCACTACAAAATTAGGGTGGACATTGTCCCCCCTGCCCCCCACCCCCCCTCCGAGGATAGTATCCCATGTCTCTGTGTTTCTCTGTCTCTCCGTTGGTTGTTCCATTTCTCTCTAAGCATTATCGCGTCGCTGGTCTTAATTCCCTGCTCCTTCGCTTTTAATCCCATCCGGCCGCCTGTCCCCGCCCATTGGCCCAGTGTATCCAGGGAACCCCGCCCGCTCCGGTCCCCCTCCGGTCCCCCTCCGGTCCCCCTCCGGGCCCCCTCCGGGCTCCCTCCGGGCTCCGGGCCCCCTTGGGCGTTTTGAAAATGCAAACGAATGGAGCAGTTACGCTTTTAATAGATTTTAACCTAAGCCCAACCCTAAACCAAGCTGTCATTAACCCAATCCTAACCTAAACCTGAAATAAATTTTCTTTAAATTGTTCTATAAATAAAAATTCGTTTGCATTTTCAAATTGCCCTCCCGGCGTGCTACAACGCCCCTCCCCCCACGCCCTCCCTCTTTGTCAGACGAACATGGCATAACCTCAGCCCATCTGTTTCCATTTTCTGCTCGCGCTGGACAACTGTATATGGGGGGGATCCCCAGGGGAGTTACTAGGTTCAATTCTAGGATTACGGGGCAGGGCAGGTTGGAAGAGGGAGGAGAGAGGGAGGGAGGGGTGAGAGGGTGGGAGATAGAGGATGGGGGTGGAGGGCAGGGGGTTGCGGGTAGAGGGGATTCAGGGTGGAAGTAGAGGGTGAGGGCGAGGGTGGGTGGTAACTGCTCGCCTGTGTCAGTGTCAGCTTGTATGTCAGCTTGGTGTTGCTTGTTCGATGATCGTTGAACATGAATTTTATCTGATTTGATTTAATTGATTAATTAGCCCTCTAGTCGTCTGACCCTAGGCTTATAGCCTTTCATAGTCGCCCAGGGTACTGTGTTGTTGTCGTGTTAGCCCCTTACGGGCTGATGGGCTGATGGTCGCTGGTGGTGGTTCCACCGTATCTGGCAGGCGTTATATTGAACGCTGTTAATATAAGTTAATAATTAACTTATTACGATAATACTTAGTTAATTTAATTAACTATTAAGTTACGGACAGAAAACGCAGTGATTTGAATAAATTTGATTTAAGTATGACGCGTGTTTTGACCAGGGCATTTATTCAAATTTCTGTATTTTCCCCCCAGGTAAGTAGCCTGGATAGTAAGGTAACGTTTGTTGCTTGGCGAATTCCAGCGGAAGAGACATATATCGTATAGGCTAAGGATGGATTGGTGAAAGAGCGAAGAGGAAGGGATGGAAAATTGAAAGGCTGGGGAGTGGTGTGTTGTTCACATTGAGATGGACCTCACTGAGGGAAAGGGAACATTGCTGAGGGAGGCGTGTGAGGGAGGGTGTTAGGAGGGGGGGCTGTAGTGGGCCACGTCGGTAGTCCGGGTGTTGCATGGGGGGGAGGGGGAGGCGGGAGGTGTAGAGTGTGGAGGGAGGGCGATGGTTTGACATTGGGATCTGTCTGTCAAACGTGACGTCTTTGTTTGGCGGCCGCCGCCGCGGCGGCGCTGATGACTCAATGTGTCCGCAGCTCGTTCCAGATCTTAGCGACCGCCGCCCGCCAATGCTGCTGCTGCCGCGTGCCAATGACAGACGCTCTGGCGTGCGTGCCAATGACAGATGCTTTGGCGTGCGTGCCAATGACGGACGCTTTGGCGTGCGTGCCAATGACGGAAGCTTTGACGTGCATGCCAATGACGGACGCTTTGGCCGCGTGCAAATGACAGACGCTTTGGCGTGCGTGGCGGGCGAGAATGAATCTGCGACAATGGGGCCATATTTATATATCATATAACGCCAGAAATGTCAGTTTTTACTCCTCCTATAGTCTCCTATCAACCCCTTATAGCACATTGTAACGCTGGGTTAGACCACCCCAGAACGTGATCAAATAATTTTTTAAAGTACACCCACCCCAGAGCAAAATAGATAACAAATTTAAATCTCGCGACTGGGACAAAAATGAAAGCGAAGACTTCTGCATAAAATGCCTTTTGTTGTCGTCCGCATCCGTAACATAGAAGTATCCTACAAGTTGTCCAAAAAAACAAAAATTTCATAAAGAAACTAGTTATCAACGGGACATTTTTCAGCCTTTGGTGTGAATAAAATTTGAAGCAAATTTCTTGTCCCCGACCCACCCATCCCTTATAACGGATTATAACAAAATCCTTACCCGCTTACCCACCCTCAAGCGATGTATATGTGAATGACCTCAATCCATCTTAGCTCTTGCCAATTTGCATACGAGCTGAAGGAAATCTCAAAATGAAATCAGCAGGCCTAAACAAGCCCTAATCACTACACCCCAGCGTCTGTATTATGATGGATATTGAAGAGAGTATCGCTGGTGTACCAGGTACGCGCTGCTGCCCAACGGTACGCTCGTCATCTACAACGTGGAGGAGCGTGACGCGGGGGTGTACCGCTGTGTGGGGGTGGGGGAGGCCGGCCCCGTCCAGACCTTCTCCGCTGAACTCCTCATCGCGTGTATACAGCCTTTGTGTATTATTTTATACTCTTTGTATTGTTTCATACTGTTTGTGTTGTTTGTATATCTGTATTGTTTTATCCTCTCTATTGCTGTGTATTATTTTTTTATATTGTTTGTATTTTTGTAATGTATTTACAGGCTTATGCATTGCTATATACTGTATGCATTGTTTGTGTATGTGTTTTGTGTTATCTTTTGTGTTGTTTTATAATGTTTGAATTGTTTGTGTTGTTTGTACCGCTATATCTGTACTGTATTGTCATTATTATTGTTTGCATATTTTATATTGTTTGAATTGTTTGTATTGTTTGTATTGCTCATAAATGTTTATTTCTCCCTATATATTAGTGCACTGAAAGCTTAATATAGGATTTGTTTAAGGCGACGTCATTGGTTGCAGCGACTAAATCTCTGATTTAAATGTTGACACTTGATCGATAAACAGAGCCTAAGGTGATCATAGTGCGCTACTGTGCCGTTAAGCAGTAAACAAACTTTAAACCTCCCGAAACCCCACCTGCTCAGATCTCGACGAGTTGAGCGCGGCTTCTTTCGAGCCAGCGCCCTCCTCACCCGAGGTGATCGCCGTCAACGGCAAGTTGGACATCCTCTGCCGCGCTCCCAAGGGGCTCCCCATCCCCACCCTCAGGTAGGGTAACCCGGGGCCACCTCACCCTCACCGTAAGATAGGGTAATCACGGGCCTCCCCACTCCCACCCTTTGATTGGCTTTCCAAGGGCCTCGTCACCCCCGCCTTCATGTAGGCTTAAAGGGACAGACTGAGCTATTTTCATGGGTCATCAAAGAGCCTGAAAATCGTGTTAATTTCTGCCGGAATTAGGCCACTTTTAAGCCTGACACAGCACAGTATATTGAATTTGGTAGACGATCAAGATGACTTAGCTCATTATACCACCTCCAATGTCTGTAAGTCTAATGTAGTGCGGGGGCAAGTAGTCCCTAATATTTTCTTGACTTATTTTACATATTTTAGTTAACAATTGTATGTAGATAACTGTGACTTTGGCTCAAATTCAAATTACTTCCGCCCGGAATAATGAAATAATTTCAATATTTTCATGTTTTTGCTCACTTATTTTTTAGCTTGGAGTATCCCATTAAGGAGTGCATTTTGAATGGGCTTTTTCGGGGATACTCATTTGCAACTTCCTTCAAGTGTCCTTTGGACTTGAAACAGTTATTCTATTATTTTTTTAACCAGTATAGTAGTAGAGCAGATCATTTTTCATTTTTCACTACACTCTCAGGTAGATTAAATTATTCATCGTTTCTGTATTCATTAATGTTTTCACTCAAGTGTTTCTGGATGTTTTTGAAATGTATGTCATGAATATTCTTTTATTGTTGGCGCTCTACGTGAGCGTTAAGCATTGATTTCGGTGTATTTGTTTACCCTGCTTTTACTAATGTTCCCATTCTAGCTTCTTTGACAACTTGTATTGATGGTCGCAGTGATGATCCTAACTGCCATCTGTTGCCGGACAACTGAACGAGCGTTGAACACGATCACCCCTTCCACCCTTAATCTCTGCATCTGTTTAGCTTACAAACACAACTTGGTCGCCATCTTCTCTCTGTTGGTCCACATAGTTGACATTGTGCGACCTCTCGTGCCGTTCATTCTCTCCCAGTGTACTCCATTGTCCGCATGTGTTCCATGTCTATCCTCTGTCTATATGCCTACAAATCCTCCCCAGCAGGGATGCTCCCCGCGGCTCTTTATCCAACCATTATCACAGCGAGGCTCCATCTCAGCCAGAGTCCCCGTCGCGTTCTGACATAAGCCTATACCAGGAAAAACACAGCCTTACTTGCGATTAGCATATTGTTATGCTCTTTTAAAGTTGCGTTGCGTTTTAAGGTCGCATTTGGACCCTATACAAGGAAACCTATACAAGGAAAAGCAGAGCGTTAGTTTTGATTAGCATCTAACTACATAATTTTTACTCATGGATGTTGTTGGATGCTGTTGGATGTTGTTGGATGTAGTTTGCTGTCCCTCTAAGCCTTCTCATTGGCTCAATGACGTACACTTCTGGGCATAGTTGTAGACTTCAGACTGGCCTGTATGGTCTTGCTATACAGGGATTCTAGACTTTTACAGGCCTTCCTGTGGCCAATGGAGACGTCACTGCTGGAATCGAGAGAAGATCTTTAGCTTATGGGCCTAGACGTTCATCCTAGATTATGGTTTGTCCTTTTAAGATGTAGAACAGGCAGGTTAGCTAGTACAATTAATTATCATGTTCATGCAAAGTTGCCTTGCGTTTTAGGGTCGCATTTCGATTCAAACCAATACCAGGAAAAGCATGGCAATAGTTGCGATTAGCATATAGTAGTATTGATATGCTCTTCCAAAGTTGCTCTAGCATATATATCATGGTTCCTACAATTGAAATGACATGCAAGTGTCGAAATTTGATATTCATCTGTAAAAGACGAGATCCATCTTCACAAAATGATGCGGCTTTTAGATAAATCCTAATTTTTGTTTACCTTCATGTCAGCTATCTTTGAACTTTCAGAGCACTTGATCAACAGAATGAATAGCCTAGCCTACCTGTACCTCGCTTCAATATAAACGTCTAACCTGTGTTAAATGGACAAGGCGTTGCAGGCTTGACTGTAAAGCCTTACCATTAGATTGGACGTCAAAAACGATGATTATTATAATTATATTACAATACCTAACGAAACGTTAACTCGAAAAGCAAGAAGGATGGGTTCTTTATTTCGCAAGCTATAAAATGAAGCGACCTCATGAATATTAATTAGCAGGGGGTTATGTTCTTCCAGGTATAGGTGTATGTCGGAACGCATCCCTTTCTCAGCCGGATTGACTGGAGGTGCTGTTTGTTGTGCTTGCAAATGGTTCCAGGAAATTAGCTTTTAAGCGTCCAGCTTGGCTGGAGTCAATAGGGGTCAATGTTTGGATATAGTCTTACAGGGAGCCCGGAGGGCTGGCGGTGGGATTAGGGTGTATAACAGGGCGTGAATATTGTATGGCGAGTTGGGGGAGAGGGGTGCATTACGCGGCAGCATTAGGCGTTAAAATCCGGGAAGAATTTGTAGGCCTACGCTGATTTTAAGATCTGGTGGGTTAACGACAGCCTTTGTAGATAGGCTCGTTGATTACTCCCGCGGATTCAGTATATCTAGGCCTAACCTTAGTAGTTAGTTATCTCCAGGAGTGACTTTCATAAGAAGGATGCGTAACGCTACGCCGATTTCATCAGGGCTAAAATGAACTCTGGGAATTGATGCTGTAGCTGCGGTAGCAGCGTGTGCTGTGGCTGCTGATGCTGTCGCAGTAGTTGTATTACAAGGCTTTTGCTGCTCTTTTATGCAAGTATTATATGAAACGACATAGACCTGTGTCAATTATAGCGTTCCAGGCCCTTCAGCAAGGCTGTTAGCCAGGCCTTATTCTAAGGTTATTTTATAACTGCACAATTTTTTTTCAGTGAATATATTTCTCTCCAAATGGTCAATC
>JAQIWG010007160.1:0-12577 GCA_034695025.1 Chamaedrilus cognettii
CCCCCCCCCCCCCCCCCCCCCCCCCCCCCCCCCCCCCCCCCCCGGGTACTAATCTAGACTCTCTTTGTCCAAAACCACATGTTTTGCGTCATTCCTGGTGAATATTTAGTATTTTAGACTGAAACAACCATATAAGTCATTTTCCGCTTTGAGCGAATTGCTCGCAAAATGACTAAGGGTGGATTCTATAAGCGCACCTTTACGCCCGGCTAATCAAAGTTCTTTCTAAGGAACGGAATTTAACGGCAGCCCTTCACTGCCCTTCGAAAAAACGTAAAAGAATATTTATTACTAAACAATAAAACACAAATTTCCACAAGAAATTAGGTTAATATGAAATCAGGTTAAACAGAAAGTTATTTTGCTCGAAATCTATGACGTCATGTTAATTCAATGACGTCGTATATCAGTTCAAATGGGCTAAGCAAAGAGTTATTTTGAATGGCAGTTAAGAACTGCCGTGAAATTCTCCCCTAGGCTAAGATAAAGGTAAAGGTGGGAATAAAGGAACGACTATAGAATCCACTCTAAATTGCTCGGTAACTTGCTCAATTTTCTTCTGAAGTGATGAACTGCTCGATAATTGCTCGATAATTCTCGAGGCTTGCTCGCGAGCTGTAGACGGCGGGGATAGCGTAACTGTACTGTAGCTGTAACATGTAGCGTCGTAGCGGTAGTGCAGACTATGCAGTCAGCGTGCACGTGTGAAGCTGTCTGCATTAGCCGCAGAATTCGTTCCGACGCATCAGGCCGCGTGTACACTCAAGTTCATATAGTTAACTCAACGCGCGTCAACGCTCGTGTGTAATGTGTTGCCAACTTGCATCCAGAGTTTTAATCGTGTGCGTTTCAAGGGCACTTTTATCCCACCATCAGATTCCGAGGGTTAGCCGTCCCAGAACCATACGTTTGCACCAGTTTGTATAAGTCCCTTGGGAACGCAGTAGGCTACAGAGCAACCGAGGGCAAAGAAATATTATAATGCGTTAGCCTGCTCGGGCAACATGACCTTGCAGACCAGCCCCGTAGCGTGACCATTCTCAACTGGGAAGCAAGAATTTTAGCTGGGGGGGGGGGGCAGACATTCGGCGCTGTGCCCACTCCACGACACTTCTGACACTTTTCCGTTCGAAATAAACTCACTCGCGGTGGGCTGGGGGGTGGACGAAATCGCTTCAATATTAGAGACAAACTTGCACCTATGTCATGTATAGAGAATTACTTACGTGACATTATAGCTATGTGACTCGTATCACACGAGCCTTGTGTGCGCGAACTATAGGCCTACGATGTTCCAACAAACCGGAACCTCCGGCGCTAAATGAAAGTGGTGTTTGTAATATTATTACAGAGCACTTATTTTGTAAGAAATGAAGTAGCCTCTTGCGGATCAAATTTCAATTCCAATTGTTGCAGAACACTGTAAGCTAATTGTGAACGCTCCCCTAATAAGCCCTACATCGCACGTGCATGCAAGTCTGAGCAACAGCTGATGAAGGATACTCTATTTAATAAACCTTTATACAGTCAGCAACTTTGTCATCAGCTTTGCTTTTTACCAGATCAAATTAGCTTATTTGTAATTAATTTGGCAGGAGGCCTAGATTTTCAAATAAACTGTCATTCATTAGCAGATGTGTACACTGTGTACAGTGTATACAGTGTACACATCTGAGGGCATTTTGAGGGCATTTAAAAACCAAATTTCCTGTCAGTATCCGAAAAAAATCTCGGATCCTATGAAAAACCCATTTTTGGAGCATTTTGTGAAGAAAAGTTCCACATTTTTTGAAGAAAAGTCAAAACCTCCCCCCGCTCAGAACTGGTGGGAAAATGAGGACTTCAGGATAGAATTTTATAAACTGAAAGAGAAGAAAAGGGCAGGACTACACCCCCCTTGCACATCCCTAGTTCCAAAATCCTTTATAAACCCGTGACCAGCGTGATTTCTGCAGACCAGGTTTAAAGTTCAATCCAGGGCCGCCATGAGCTCGGCAACGCAAGTATTGTGAGGTGAAGCAGCTGCAGTATGATATCTAGTGTAGTCTTAACCAATTATAGCTTCTCTGGACTTGACAGGTAGGTCTCTCTACACGCACATGTATCTCTGACTGCACGACGGGCAGCACATCTAGTCAAGGCCCACAGTCACAGTCAGTAAAGTTCTTGGCATTGAGGCGGTGGTACATAGCCTATGTATCTGCGATCAGCTAAAAGGAAAATTGTGTCTGTGTCTGAAGAAGCGTGTTTCTTTGCTTAATTGAGTTTTGCGGATGCAATGAATTAGATGGAAATTTGTCAGACTTCTTCTTCAATGTTCTGCCACATGGCAGATCTTTGTTATCCAAACTTTCCACCCTAGCCAATCTTCGGCCCTTCTCATCATCACTACATACGATTTCTTCTCAAGCAAGTCGTCTATCATCCCTATGCGTGGCTTTCCCGGTTCTCTCTTCTTCTCCATTCTTCCCTCCAGTACTGGATTTACACACCCGGGGCACATGCCCCGGGTATCCGCTAACAAGGGGGCCTCCACCAAAACATTTGTATAGCATTGCTGCATTTGAAGCGTAAAGTAGTCTGCAGCTAGAATACAGTTACAAAACAACGCTGAAGCAGCAGTAGGATTAGGAATATCTTCGACGAAAAATCTTTGTGAGCACCCCATCCCCCTGTCCGTAAGTTGATTTCAACGGGGAAAATGGGGGCCTCCGCAGAATTTGTGCCCCGGGTCTTTTTTGATCTAAATCCGGCACTGCTTCCCTGCATCATATCTCTCAACAATTTTTCTCCTCTCAATACACGTCCAATCCAGTCCTTGCTTCTAACTATCACTTCCATCATCGTCCTTGTTTCCCCCACTCTCTCCAACGCTTCTTCATTCGTTATCTTTTCTGTCCAGCAAATCTTTGCCATTCTTCTCCATACCGGCATTTCAAATGCTTCTTTTCTTCTTATTGTCAGACGTAAGAAGGTTAAAATGGTTTTCATATAATTTTTAATTAATTAGATTTAGAGAATATCCTATGCTTTTAATTGTAAACTAAATCCAAGTAGATTAGGCTAAGTTCTATGTGGTTCAATGCACCGATGGTTGCACATATTCTGAGCTTCAGATTAGGCATCGCTCGGAGATTCAGCATTCTCCGTTAGTTTGACCTGGGGCCTCATTCAGGAAGCGATCTTATGACATTCTCAGTCTTAAGATTGTCATAAAAGAATCTTAGGAAAATCTTATCATTTTTATTGAAAACTCCGCATTGTCGAGCGAGAACTGAATGATGACGTCACGGCGGTCGACGTTTGATTTTTATTTGTTTTAAATTTCAGTTGGGATAAAATTTAAGATTATCTTCCAAATGTACGTGAATGAGGCCCCTGGTTACTTCATGAAGAAGTTGTATCAATTGAATTTAGCTTTTTTGCTTGTGCCGATTAAGGGTATGAAACGTGATAGAAAAAATTGCGAAAACCAAGAGCATGTCAGACTGTGCGGGGTCAAGTTCAAGTCGGGTAAGGGCGGAGGTCACAGCCAGCCAACAGGACCTGCTTGATGAACATGCAGCAGAAGGTTCTTTTTTCCCGGTACGGTACTCCCCTAGTCTAGATCTTTTATTGATTTTTTATTGACAGCGTGTCGGTTCTAGTGTCAAACAAATTTGAAATGGTTTTACATTCCTTTTGCGTTCATACCCTATAGATCAGTGCTATGCAAAAAGCAGGAAATATAAAAAAGGCTGAATCATATTTTTGGTTCATTAGAGAAAAATATAGTATGTTTGCACCAAACTAACTAAAAAACTAACTTCCTTTTATCATTTAATCTGTTAATGTTCATGTTTTCACACAGAGGTGAAAACATGCGGAAACCATGTTTTCATGTTTTCCGCACTGTGAGACATGCGGAAAACATGTTTCACATGTGAAATATGTATGTGTACATGTAATGTATTGTACATATAATGTACATGTAATGCATGTAAAACATGTCAACCATGTTCACATGTTCACATTCTATGTTTTTTTTTCCATGCGGTTAATTTTGACTAGGGCAAGTGTTTTGTTGAATTTTTCTTTTTGCACAAAATTATTGTATTGTTGCGTGTTCACAACAATACAAAATTATTGTGTTGTTGTGTGTTCACATCACCCGCCCGCCCGCCCCTGAGGGCGGGCGAACACGTTTTCGCCCGCTCTGATCAAGACTGCTGAAGCTGAGTTTTTACAGCCGGATGCCCCTCCTAACGCCAACCAAATAAATAATTATCTGGCACGGGGTTAGCAGAAAGTGACACTTGTTGTGTGTTTAACAACCTTGCTGAAGCATGGTTTCATGGCTGCCGGCGCAGGGACTTGAACCCTTGTCCTCCGAACTTGAAGTCTGACGCCTTAACCACTACACCACAGCGCCTCGCCTTAAATGCATTATTTGTTATTTCACACAGCGCCTCGCCTATATTGAATGATTTGAAATTTTAGATACTACTATAATAGTAATGTACTATAGTAATAATATAACTACTATCAGGGACGGAGAAAGCAGTTATAAAGTGGTGTGGCGGGCCACCAAATTTTTGTGGCTCGCCACACCAAATATCGGATTCGCCACACCGGTTGCGTGTGGCGGACCACATTTCTGGTGTGGCGAAGCAGAATAGTTTAAAACATTCAGAAACTTTTCAAAAACAGCTTTGAACCTTTTCACAAATAACAAAATTTTCGAAATTTAGGTTGAAAGTTTACTGGAATTTACCTACCTGCCTAACGATACTTAGCGACAACTATGGGCTCAGGCTCTATGCCCCGTGCACAATAATGACTAACAACTAAGGTCTCATTTTCAATTTCTACCGCTTTGGTGCGGAAGAAGAGTGACCCGATTAAGCAATTTATTGAATTGGTATCGTCAAAGAGTTAAATTCAAAGTTACCAAGCGTCTCTAGGCTTGCAAATTGTAGAAAAAGGCAATAATGACTCATTTACCTCTCCGGGGGGAATAATAGGCATGGAATAACCTCCTAACCTACGAGTGCATCGCATACGAACTTGCAACAAACTAGCTTTCGACTTCGGCCGCCATTTTTGATCCGCTTTATCCGACTCCAGACTCCGATCGGTCGGACGAGATTTGTTTTGACCCAATTTTTGTAACATCATAGTACTTTTGTTTGATTGGTTGGCGCGGCGGAATAATTAGCCAATCAGAAAACAGACTGTTTCGGTTTGAAACGCATGATCTTTGCATGATCTGCATGATCTTTTCGATCGGTATCATAGCGGATTGTCATCGGGAACTAAGTGTTATTTTCAAACATAGTTAGAGAACCTCCATTGGTGTGGCGCCGCCACACCAAGCTGAAATGCGGTGTGGCGGCTGCCACACTTGCCACACCACTTTCGCCGCCCCTGACTAATGATACGATTACCTAAACGACTGCTTGCTTCAGATCAACACCCGTCTTCCATCCGAGCTCCTGGAGCGCATTCTAGTGGAAGCCGCCGCGTCACACAAGCTGGGGCGACCGCTGAGTCCGTTCTGCGACACCCACCGCCCTCTAGCGAATGTCTGCAAACTGTGGCGCAACACGCTCAAGGCTGAGGTTGTTTATCGTACAGTCAAGCAACGTGTAAATAACATGGGCGAGTTAATCTATTTTACTTTGTTTAATAATTCTAAACCGTTTGCTATGCATCTTTGAACTTTTCGGGCTTAAGCTGATTAATTCGCATACACTTATAACTTCAAAATTTTTGGTCAGTTCTATCTTACATCTAATCTAAACCCGACTCTTACTCTGACCAGATGCTAAAATCAGGGGCAGCGAAGCTCTGTGGTGTAGTGGTTGAGGCGTCGGACTAAGAGTCCAGGGGACCTGGGTTCGGTCTCCGTGCCAGGCGCCGCAAATGTGAAACCATGCGCTACAGGCCCTTCAGCAAGGCTGTTAAACACGCAAGTGTCGCTCGCTGCTAACCCCGTGCCAGATAATTATTTATTTGTTCTGCGCCAGGAAGGGCATCAGGCCGTAGCCTCACAACCAAGCTTCAGCAGTTTTGATCAGGGGGGGCGAAAACGTGTAAACCGGTGTGAAAATATGGACACTAACAGATTCGACGACAAAAGAGGAGATTAGTTAGTTTTATTATACAAGTCAAAACATTTTCTAATTGTGTGCGGATCGAACTTTTCACTTCCGTAGTGGTTTTTATATTCTTACATTGGAAGTAATGCTTTTGTTGAGACCCTAGGAACTCCATATTGAACAACGCTATTTTGTCTAGCTATATTTTGGGTGCACTGATTAGTGAAAAGTTGTGCTTCAAATCGTCATCCTCCTGTATCATTCTCCTGCATTGTTACTAATGTTAGAATCTGCGAGTTTCCACATTTTCACTTTATAAAATACGAATGTTGTCATTCGTTCAATTTGGAATCAGTGTCGTCTATCTAGTTCAATATCTTAACTTGTTTCCGAAACCATCAACCCCCACCAGAGGTTGATGGTTTGCAGAAAATGTTTCTCTATCGGGAGCAACACAATTTTAGGGAGTATGATTTAGCGGTTTATTCCGTCTTATTAACCTCCTTTTTATCGTGTAATCTGTTCATGTCCATGTTTTCACAAAGGTTTACACGTTTTTGCTCACCCTGATCAGGACTGCTGGAGCTGAGTTTTTATGGCCGGATGCCCTTCCTGACGCCAACCAAATAAATAGTTGTCTGGCACGGGGTTAACAGCTAGCGACACTTGTGTGTTTAACAGCCTTGCTGAAGGGCCTGTAACGCATGGTTTCGTAGTTGCCGACGCGGGCACTTGAACTCTGGTCCTCTGGACTTGAAGTCCGACGCCTTAACCACTAGAGTGAGAATTGACGTGGGGGTTTGGGGGGTTGAACCCCGCCACTACAATTGTCAACCCCCCTACTACCGATCGGACGATTTTGATCGGGGGGGTTGATGATAACCCCCCCACTACAAGGTCTAACCCCCCTAATGTGGTACTACCGTACTGGTACGGTAAGCCAAATCACTGACATGTGAAATAATGAGTAGTGGTGATTTGCTCATTTTAATTGCAACCCCCCCACCTGGGGCTGCAAAAGTCAACCCCCCCAGTAAATTTTTCAACTCCCCTACCTACTGCAGAAATTCAACTCCCCTACCTTAATAAATTTCTAAATTTTCACAACTCCCACTCTGTAACCACTACACCACAGCGCCTCGCTATTATTGAAATTAAATGATACTCAAAGACAAATTGAATCGACTTTTTGATCGATTGAGTTGATTAATTGAAATTGAGTCAAACGCTAGCTGAACCTCTCTTAGTTTTTGTGACGGCCTTGATCTCAATTTATTTATAATTAATTAGCACTTAGCGAGAGAATCAAAACCGCACGGGTTCATTTATTGATGAGCGTAAATTTGTAGGTGTAAAGGTTTAAGACTGGGGCTCTAATCCAAACTTAGTAAGGGCTAAACCCGTTAAAAGTAAAAGTTCAGTAGTGCTATTTCACTTCAAATTAAATTGTATGCAAGACCTATGAGTGTTAATGTTATTTAGTCAAATTTATTAATTAGAGAAGCGTGTGTGTAGGTATGATGCGAAAATCCCCTATTTTATAAACCATGTGCTTTGACAAGTATTTAGCTTAAATTGAATTGATACAGAGGATAGCCTACTGAGATGACAGAAGATTTTCTCAAAATAAAATATTACTTAATCAAGAAAGTACAAGGTTTCAGACACAGTGGCAAAAAATCAATACAAAATAGCCGGGTGAAATATACAGCAATGTACAGAGAATGCAGGTATCAGAAGGCTGCTAGGCGTGCTACAAAGTCTTTGCACAGAATCATTCGAATATTCTAAGTCTTTTAACTCATGAATTGTTGTACAGTGCTTCCGCTCTCGCAAGCCATAAAATAATGCAAATTTGCACTAAATGGCGACCGAGCAAATGGTCAAATAATAAACCGTCAAAGGGTCTACATTAATGAACAACAAAAACTGCTGACAACTACAGTTACAATAGCCCAAAATACATGCTGAATGATGATGATGATGATGATGCTGAAAATCGGTTCGTTTCTCACCTTCAAACACCTACAAAAACGCATAGAACTGCTATAAAAATTGTACCGATGTGATCACTGATCTATCCCCTAAAAAATGAATCGTCACTCAACTGCTACAACACTCGAAGCGGGCGCTACATGCTCCAAAACGCGCGAACATAAACAAAAACCGCCATCAAGCTTAACTCTCCAAGTTGCAAGACTCCGGGCGGCGGCGGGCACGCCCGAGACCAATTTTTATTATTATACAGCATAAATGTAGATCCTTGGCGCTACCAGGCAGTCGTGTCGCGGATGGTTGCCCTGGCAATTTAATGCAATGGTAGACCTACTGTATAGTACTGCAGGCCTATTCTAAATAATGCAAAGAGGTCCCTTACCGTCACAACTTTTACATTTGCTAGCTGCATTTGGTCGCTGTTGCAATTGTGATCAAATTTTACCAGGACAAATGGATATGTAAAATGTACGTGGCGATTAGTCTATTCAAATTTGTGAGTTAAGTGAAATGTACAATGGCATGTAGTCTAGTCTCAAACATCGACACTGTCTCCCAGGATAACCTTTTC
This sequence comes from Chamaedrilus cognettii, assembly GCA_034695025.1. Taxonomy (NCBI): domain Eukaryota; kingdom Metazoa; phylum Annelida; class Clitellata; order Enchytraeida; family Enchytraeidae; genus Chamaedrilus; species Chamaedrilus cognettii. The sequence continues at coordinate 8,647 of JAQIWG010007160.1, forward strand.
ATTTCACGAGGGCGTTCGAGTAGAAAGGGAGAAAGATGTTTATTGTGATATTGGGGAGCCAATTCAATTCTCGAAAAAGGGAAAGAAGGTAATGGATTAATCCATGGAAAATTAAAAATAGTGATCGGGTTATGGGGACATGGGGGAGCAATAGCAAGAAGCCAATCAGCTGAACTGCTGTGTAATATTCAAACCTACGTTGGGGGAGCATTTGCAGTACAAAATTTGTCAACTCTTTAGGAAAGAATAAAATTGCAGTTCAAAAAATCGTGTAATATGAATTGCTTGAGATATGAAGGGCTAGAAAGTTTTTAAAGTTGAGGCGGGGGCGCGCGTGAGAGAAAAAGAGAAAACTTACTTCTCATTTTTGGCGCCATGCTTCGTTAAGCTGCCATCATAGAGCTGGCAATGTAGTATGGCTTCGTCTGAAAGTTAAATTTTAATGGGGCTGAAATTCGAATGTCGCTAAATTTTCCAGAGGGTTTTATTTACATGAAAGTTCTGCGGATAAAGTTTGACTGCAGTAGATGGGCGATCCTTAGCCCATCAGGATTAAATGTTTTTTTGATTTAATCCAATCTACGAGGACCCAGTGCCAATTTTTGGCCACGCCTATTAGCATCAGCTGGATTTGGGGTCAAATTTATATAAATTTTAAAACAATTAACCAAAAAAGTGGCAAGTCAGCCAATGACCCCTTACAAAATTTAGAAGCTTAAACGCGATGGTCTGAAAAAGTGGGCTAGGCCTAACTGGATTTATTTCATGGTCAACTACTATTCTATGTTTGATGAGCATAGCTGGCATAGGCCTAATATGATGCCTGGTTACGGTGCTGATTTTGTGCATGAATTTGTTCTAAACAGGGACATTTTAAAAATGAAAGCCCAAGTCTCTTTGTTGTCAGCTTTGCGTACTATGACAGATTACACTATAATGTAATGTACTATGTCAGATTACACTAAAAATATCGATTTACACCATATTACATCACAAGTATTGGTTTACATCTGAATCTGATTATATCACATATAGATTAACATCAGATTACATCACAAATATTGGTTCGCATGAGATTGCACTGCACATAAAGTTATCATACTATATTGGTTTACATCAGATCCAGCTACGCGGTACAGAGCGAAACCGAGGAATGTAGCTGCGGTGGTGGGATTGCCCAAGAACGTGTGGTTTTATCAGAGCTGAGCAGCGTGTCTCGGTGACCAACTCTTTTTCATCTGCTTTGAAGGTTTGAAGCTTTTTTTTTTGAAGCTCATACTGCCAGAGAACAATCCCATCAAGGTTATCAAGGTATTGTTGCCTTTCTGTCAGACTGTATTTGACTTCGGATGATCACGTGTAAAAATTATTGCTCAAGAATGATGTAGTAATGTTGGATTTGCCGATTCTTTAGTTCATAAAGATGTAATGATTGGTCATAATAACGTAGGAAATCTTGTGTCAACGATAGCGTACTTGAAATAGGCCTAGGGCTTGCAAATTACTGATTCGTTCATGTAGCCTACCACAAGCCATATCTTTATAAGCTAGTTGTGTTGTTAACTTGCTGATGACCCAAACTGCTAACGTCCTATATATGTAATACAGCACCGGCGATCAGTCTGATGAGAAAAAATCTGTCGACTCTACGGAGTCGTGTAAGGGGCAGCGTTTAATATACACGAGCAGTGCGCGTTGCGTTTTGGCGATGACGATCAGCTGCGCCTGCCAATTTTGCAAACACAGAACCGTCGCGCCACCAGTATTGGTTCGGACAGCATCCCTAATGATGCATAGAAATCCAGCCATAGAGCAGTGGTGTCTAAGTGGCGACCCGCGGGCCAAATGTGGCCCGCGGGCCGCCCAAAGTGCCGCCAGCCCGAGAGTCCAAATTTTTGCATTGCGTGCGGCCTGCGACCTCCAAAAGTGCGGCCCGCGTGAAGGCTGATGCGGCGCGAGATTCCCGAGGGTCACGTTTGTGCTTTTTTAGCATTGTAAGCGGCCCTCGACCCCTGAAAGTGCAGGCTGTTTGAGAGCTTATGCGGCCCGCCACGCCCGAAGGCCAAAATTTAAGAGTACTGCATGTGGCCCGCGACGTCGTAAAGTGCGATCCGGTCGGTACTTTATGCGATCTGCGACCTGAACAATTTCTGTCAGCACCCCCTCCCCCCCCCGCGAGGTTGGATTAGAGGGGAAAATATAGTCCGGCCCGCCGCTATTGAATGTGCCGCCAAGGGCCATCAAATGCGGCCCGCCTGCTTATAAGGTTTGATACCACTGAGCTAGAGCTTGTATTTAGTCTTCCTGTTGTGGGCCACTAAACACGGTTAAAGAGAATTACGTTTTATAAAAGCTTCTAGGAGTAAAATCTTCACCTTAAAATGTGTAGCAAATAATGCTTGAACCATTCACATCGCCACCCATAGGCTTCCCCTCGATCGGAAAGCAGCATTGCATTGCACGAGGTGAATAAGCACTGCACTGCATGTACAATTAATGGGCTAAAGAGATTTAAGGAAATGATTCAATCACCGCGCCAGAGCATACTGAAAAATGTAAATGATCCACGCCGCTGGCTGCCTGTGGCGCCTGAAATAAAAGGCTATGCATGGCAGTGGAACAACACTATTTTCAAGACTATGGCTGGCGTTGCTGTTCTGAAGTCCCGACCTTGTCTTTGTGTGTATAAACACCTACGGCAGTCCGTATAACCTGTATAACCGTCCGCAACCTGTATAACCCGCTGACTGTAAGGTGCCCAGGATCCCCATTGTAACTTGTCTGCGGTATGTCATACTTGAAGGAAAAATGATAAAACATTCCTTCCCGAAATACATTTCAGCCTGACAGTCTGATATGGCCTGGTTGTTATCCCATCCTAGGTGTGTGACATTGAGTACGACGCGAGGCCACGCAAGCCTCGCATTATGCTCAATAACGCTCAAGCGCTCAAGGTAGAAGGCGTGGGCAGCCCTTGTATGGTCAAATCCTGCGCCAGCACGCTATGCCTTTATGTCCTCTATGGGTGTGTGACCTTAATCAACACGGTGTTCCAAAAAACTGGAACCGCTTGGTTATGTTTGTGTATTTTGGGTCATTTATGAATGAAATTGCTTGAAATTTTAACCTATTTTGCTCGAACAATAAAGCAAACATCTAAGCTCTTCAAATCTCGCATTTCAACGTGCTTTCCACTATGCTAGTATTGACGCAAGCGCGCAGAGGTGCACAGGGGTGCCTCTGCCTCGCCACGTCATCGATTACACATTCGTCGAATTCGTTCAAGATTGTAATATTTATTGCAGAAGTATTGTTATCTGGAATGTATCGGCGTTCTTAATCATATATTTGTACACAATTTTACAATGTGCTAGAAAATTCAATTTCATTTCTATTCCGCATCTACAAATCGTACCACCATTTAGTTGCCTAATAGTTGTATATTTCATATCGTTACTGTTTTTTAGAAGAGCCTTGGGGCGTATCTACAAGATCAGTCCGACTGGAAGCGTACTCGCTGAGTTCAGCCACAAAGTGGCATACTTTGCCGTCGCCCCCGTCGATCCGTCGGGACGCCGACTGGTCCTAGCTGACTTTGATCAGAACGTGCTGGTCATCGACGTCTTCAGCGGCGCGCTCCTGCACAAGTTACCTGAATGGACACCGACGCAAGATTTCGATGGCGTCACTCACGACTTTTTGATCTCACGCGATGGTCTCACACTGACGTTCTACGTCCAGCGACTCGACATTAGCATGGACTTCAAGTACTCCATCATGAACGTCGAACTGCAACACCGCACGGAGGAAATGGCCCCCAGTGACGACATCGGTCCGATGGAGCCCGGTACTTGCTGTTTGGGAATGGAGCATCGCTGCAGAAGTCTGACGCGCGATGAGCGCGGCTGCACGCTGGTGGAGGCGCGAGATG
>JAQIWG010007161.1:0-12576 GCA_034695025.1 Chamaedrilus cognettii
AGACTAGCAGTGACGAGTGCCGCTAGTGGTATCAGTTCGATTCCTTCTCTTACTTTCGTATTCTCGCGGAGGATAATATAGCCTAAGTGATCCTGAATTATTGTCCCATGGACCGCTTCCTCGTACGTCCGATAGTCGTACCGCAGTTGGTCGGGAGTTTGTCCATAGATGTCCATGACATTGGGATCAGCGCCGCACATACGGAAATTTGTCTCAACGTCCCCGAATTGTCTTCGCCCCGTGTGACTCACAGCGCTGTAGTGCAGCGCAGTTCTGCCGTAAATGTCTCTGGCGTTGACCTCACATGCCCTTAGCAGCAGCCGCAGCAACGACGGTTCTCTCTGAACTAAATTTCTCCCCCTATGATTGCGTTGCAATGAAAATTCCCTTCTTTGATCATGAATTGGTATTTCAGAGTTGCCCGATAGGAGAGTAAAGTAATGCAAGGCCGTTCTTCCGCAGGAATCTCTGATATTCGCAATACTTGGCAACAATGTTTTGATTGTGCTTATGCAGTGTGGCGCGTACTTTCTGTATTCCTGATGCCACCAATCTCTCCCGAACTCCTGATTGCCGCGAGCTGCGTCACGTACTAGGATTAGAAATAGATGAGCGATACCTCGTTCGCGTTTGTCTGGCCCTGCGGCTGTGTACTGGTTCAGAAAGTCCATATAAAAACACCGACTATCAATGGCTTGCGCATGGGAGCAAATTTTGTGCCCCCACTGCGCATTCCTGGCCTGTGCTGCGCGCCAATAGAGCTGGCACATGTGTCGGTACCAGTATTCGACAATGTTTCCCCTGAATGGAACGCAGCCCGACGGAGCCAATAGCATCGCTGAGAACAACTCCTTCTTATATTTCATGGTCTTGTCTGATTGGCCGTCATTGCCCCGGCTGCAGACAGAACACGTAATATATTCAGAGGCAGTCTTTTGAGAAGTGTCCCGGATTTGCTCGTTACTTTCACTATATTTGGAAAACAATCGCACCATTTCCGCGTTGTTACTTCTGATTGCGTTATGCAGGGGAGTCCTTCCCTCTCGATTTGTTGCATTCACAGCTGCCCCACGTGACAGCAGGTATTCAATTAGCTTGACGGTCGGTTGAAGCTCGCTTCTTATACTGTTGTTGCCAGCGTGATGCAACACCGTGTCACCGTTGCAGTTTGTGGCGTTGACGTTGAAACCCTTGTCCAGCAACATTTTGACAGTTCGCATGCGTTTCTCTGCGTATTCCTCTCTAGTCATTTTCGGTAGGTAGTCATCATGACCTATTATTATCCACTGCAGAGCGTTGTAACCATTCCCCGCAGCACAAGCGTGGACATCGATGTTGTTGCAGCCCATGAGCATGTCCACTATGCCGACGGCTTCGAATTGGGCAGCTAGCATAAGTGCTGTTTGCCCAAAGGGATCTGCAGCATTTAGATTCAAAGCCGGTGAACTATGCGGCCGAACGTGATCGTATTCAAGAAGAGCCCTCGCTATCCCCTCGTGCCCCTTCTCGGCGGCGTACATCAACGCGGTTTGTTTGAAATAACCTTTCGCGTTGATGTCCACGGTGTACGCGTACGCGTCGTTTGACGCTATTTCCAGCAGCATGCGCAGAGCCTCGACGTTGTCGTGTGTTGCAGCGTAGTGCAGCAGCGTATTGCCTTGGTGATCCGCTGCATTCTGCTCGTCCGGTGCGCCATCTAACGTATTTAACTCGGTCGACGTGTAGCCCATTGCTGACGTTTGCTCTGCGCGAAGTGTCTGAGCGTCCTGTCTAGCATAGAGAACTGTTTTGTTCTCGAGTCGTCTCCTGGCGGGAGGCGGCTCAGTGCAAGAACGCTTTCTGGCCCTCAACCTTTCCTCAACGGCAGACCAATTGCGGCAGTTGGCAAGCGCCCATATGGTTTCCTGCTGCACGGCCATGTTTTTTGGGATGATGGTTAGAATTTTCTGAGTGACGACGGATTGCGTGAGCGTGAGAAGTGAGTGTCACGAATGTCACTGGAAGCGATTCTGAATTGAAGAATGGCGAGACACGCGCATCCACTCATCTAGCCTACAAACAATTTCAAGTTCGCATTTACTATAGTTTACCATCCATAGTTTGACATTCATAGTTTACCATCTATCGCCCGTCCTCCTCCATCCAGTACTCACGGTTCAACAGGATAAAAGCAGCACTGCTTATTTCAATCCCCGGCTCTGCTTTAAGTGGCCATCAAGTTTGCCTTTGAAGGCATTGACTTTCATCCTGTATAACACATTCAGGGAGTTTATTCCATTCATCAACAACTCGATTTTCAAAACTAAATTTTCCTGTGTTTAATAATGGTGTTTTGCATTTGTAATCTTGCATGTACACCTAATAATGATTTTAAAAAGAGGATTTGTAGAGAAAATTGCTGACAATTTTCATTCTCTTTCAACAGCCTGGCGGAGGCTGGACAGTTTCGTCAGCATGTAACCCATACGTGAATTTGGAGCACCTTCATGCGACCATAAGCATGCGGGTCACATGTAAATCACACGTAGATACCATGTGGCTCTGGCCTAAATTTTCAACAGCGAAGAAAATGACAAAAATGTGCTTGCTGGGGTAATACCCCAGCAAGTCGGGGAACAAAGAATAGACTTGCAGCCCAGAGCTCCCCGGGCCAGTCGTAAACGGCGACTAAAGAGGGGGAGCGGTTCTGAGTTGGCCCTTTTACTCAGAACCGGATTGTAATAGCCATTGATACTACACACGATCCTTCAAATTCAGCCGTTACCTTAATGACACAAAGGCACGCAGTCAGCGCATACTTATGGTATTATGTCTTACCAAGTGCAATAGCGTGTATCACAATTCAAATGACTGTCATTTACACACTGTAGAGCCTGTAGGCTATACAGTACACACTGAGAATATATCAGATTTAGACAAATATTATAAATCATCTGATGTCTGGCTAGTGGATCTAATTCAAGTGTTTAACTCATCAAATAAATGATAGACACATACGCAGGCAAAATACACTGCGAAATGCGGACACACGAGAGAAAAAGTATATACATCGAAAATAAAGAAAATTAATTGTAGAAAAAATCGTTAAACAGCAATTTACATTCAAGTCATAGCCATAGTTTCGTTTTCTGAATACTTAAACAATTCGATGATCGCTCGATGATTCTGATGATCGCGCAGTTGCCAAGGCCGATACGAGTAGCAACAGACAAACAGACGCCGCTCGTAAAGTTGTCAGGTTTACCTGTTGCACGCGAAAGATGTTTGAGTGCTCAAGTGATAGGATAGCGTCAATGAAGCTTTGGACTTAAGTCGAGAATATATGCATGTCGAGGCATGCCTAGAATGACCTAGAATGTACAGAAGGCTATAGACGAAGAAGACAAAAATTTCGACATTATTACTTTCAGTTACACGAGACTAAAACCCTGCAAGACCGGGGAACAAAGAATTGGTTTGCAGCCCAGGGCACACCGGGCGAATCGTAAAGAAGGCGATGAAAGAAGGGGGAGATTAGATCTTGTTACCATGACTCTAGTAGGTCTATACCGGGCTCGCATCGACCAAGAAAGTGGGAGTCAACCATAATCTGTCGAAGAGGGGTAGTGGCGTCCCGTGGGCCCAGCCAAAGGTGGGCAGGCTGGACAGTTTTCTTACGGAGGGAAGGGGGCGGGGGGGGGAGGAGTGCCGGCTTTTTTTCATCAAGCTCGGGCCACTACTACCTATAACAACTAAGTACTACTTATAACAAGCTAAGTTCGGGCCACTTCAACTTTTAAAGGTCGGGCCAGGAAGGGCCACTAATGCTTAATGGTAGGGCTACTTTTTCAAAGATCGGGCCAAGGCCCGATCTCGCCCGTAGACCGGGACGCTCCCGACGAGGGGGAAGGGGCGCTGACGGAGACTTTTTCTTTCCAGATTAAACTTTTACGTGCACAACCAGAGGGGGCTGGGGCTCATAAGAGGCCATTTTGCTGATCACATGGTTATTGTTACAAATTCACGCTTTTAGGGCATTCTTTTCTTTCCGTGCTGAACTCACGACTTTACGACTAAGGGGAGCAGGTTGGGGGGGAGGGGGGATTTGCAATGAAACTTTGTCTCTGTTCCAAGTTCCTGTCCATGTTTGACCTTCATTTATAATTGAGCAGTTCCCGCTTTACATTTAGGCCTAAATCGTCATTTATAACTGCACATTCCCCGTAACCGTTAGAGGTATTCGTTAAATTTGATATTCGTAACTGCACTTTCTGTTGTTGTTGTGTTAGCCCCTTGCGGGGAGAAGGTGATGCCCCATTTCATCAGCTGATGGTCGCTGGTGGTGGTTCCACCGTATCTGGTAGGCCTCGTAGGAACACTTGTGGCCGACGAATTTAAACTACCCATGCCAAGGGTGCGTGAAGTGATTCGAAATCTTTGCCGCGGCCGGGATTCGAATCGGCAACTGCCGCACTCGCAATCCACGACCAGCGACTTAGTTCACTCGGTCACAATGCTTCGTCCTGCCCAGTCGGGGCAGCAGGGGCAGGACTGCCGGGCGCAGTTTAACGTCGTGTCCGGGACCTACTGCACATTCTTGCTTGAGTATACTGTATGTAGTCAGCTACATACTGTGTAGTTGACTGGACTACATTGTGTGTTCCTACAGGATTACATAAATCCTTCGATTATGACCTGCAGCAATGGCCCTGTATCCTTCCGACTGCAATTTATTGGCTGCAATCCAATCCTTTACCATTGGAGTCACCTAGCGAATACAATCAATTACCATTTTGAACAAACATGACGCAGTTTTTTTATGTGCTTAAACCCTGCATAATAACCTCACATGATGTGGATCACATGTAAAATGCATGTGGCTTTTCCGCAAGGGAGCTATCTTGTCGCCAGGCCGTTCAGTAATAAGATAAACTGTCAGCAAATAAATAAACATAATAACAAATAAATAAACATAATAACAAATAAATAATCATAAAAACAAACGAATAAACATAACCACAAATAAATAAACATATTAACAAACGAATAAACATAACCACAAATAAATAAACATAATAACAAATAAATGAACGTAATAACAAATAACTAAACAAGTGTGTCAAAAATGTAAACTTGATTCGCCCCAACCCACGATTATTCATGAACCGGTTACTCCTTGCCTCTCGTGTAGGCTACTATTCGTATCAACCAGTAGTCTCTGATGAGAAAGATGACAAACGGACGGACGGCTTTTAATGCTAAGCAACATTCTTAGTACCTGTTAGGATAGTAGACCTACTTATTATAAACGCGATCATTAAAATCAAACCAGAATTCTTAACTTTTGTCTCCAATACCGCGGTAATTCCGAGGCTGCCACGGTAAATACCGCGGTCGAGAATGCCGTGTCACTCTCTATTCTCTACGATCATTTGTTTGAAGGCAAGGGCTTGATGGCGACATTATGGAGTGGGGTTGATTTAACATCAAGGGCTTGATGACGACTCGTTGCGGCAGAGTGGTCTAAGTCGCTGGACCCGAATTATAAGTGCGACAGTTGTCGGTTCGAATCCCGGCTGCGGCAAGATTGTGTGTCACGTCGTGCACCCTTGGCAAATGTGATTTAAATTCGCCAGCCTGCGTTCTTACGATGCCTACCAGTTTACGACGGAATCATCACCAGCGATCATCAGCGGCTGTACGTTGCAATGGAGCATAAAATATTCTCCGTAAGGGGCGACTACAAAATGCAATAATCTGAAAATAATTGTCCCCAGCAAATTTGCTTTGTGTAGCCTAGGCCCGTAGGAACGATGTTATATTAATAAGGCACGTGTTGAAGCCGCAGTGAATTACTCCAATTTCTCAACCGATCAGCCTGCTTTGAGAGAGAATACACTGACTCAGCATTATGAGTGCTAAGGTCGGAACCTCCCCTAACGACTTGAACTCAGCCCTTACCATTACAGTCTACGATTAATCTGAATTCTTCTGTGACACAGTCAAATGTTGGCCTTGACGTAGCTAACATTTTACTGTGGCATGTAAACGTAGTTAGGCTACTGCCGATAAATTCATAGAATCAGTGTAAGCTTTAATATAGCATATCATAATCTTTAGCAGGCGCAATCGTAACCTTGACGGTCCTGAAGTAAGTGACCGACATCCACCCAGAGGATAGTTATATATTGCATTGCTTCAACATGGACACAATGATTATGTCACATAAAATAGACGACTGGCATGTACTACGAGAACACGAGATCGATGTGTCAGAACCAGCATTCCTTTCATTTCATCATTCACTCCAGTCTGCGTGCTTTTAATTCATTTTGCGTGGACATCATCAGTATCGTTCATTGCGTTGAGGTCGATATGCACGCCCCCCATCTCGACGTGACTACCGTATACTGCATGCTGAGTACAACGCCCATAGCCCAGTAATTCGCTCATACGGCTAGGGTCATATTTACACCAAATAATCGATAAAAAGCAAGGGTTGACTGTCCTTGTTTTGTGATTTTGTGGCAGTATCCAACAGCATTTGGGCTTTAGCTAGACACCGGAGAACACGAGATTTGCTTCGATCACAGACTGAAATAAATCAGAAACCTAGATTAGATACATATACATGTACGTAAGATGAAATGTTGGTAAGGATCTCATTGAACAAAAATCAGATAGGTTTGGCCTACTCGGGAATATCAATCAGAATTGATAGAAATCAGAAAACTAGGTGAGAAACCTGGCCTACACTTTTATTCTGAGCGACCTTGTCCGATGCATTGATATTGGATATCAACAGGCCTAGTGGACACTATAAAATTTCAAGACATTTCGGGATAGGTTATGATTCCAATGATATTCCGTTGATATGATATTCCAATGTCCTGATAATGTGATAAGTTACTGCAGCAGAATGGTGAATTTTTGATTGAAATTCTAGCATTGATAATTAGCTACAGTCAATGTTGTTAAAGATATATTCTAAACTGACCGTGGTACTTGCGCCTGGTCACTACTCCACCGAGGGCGTCTCGAAATACTGACATTGAAAAGCAATCATAGAAAATGTCGAGGCACGCCAGTATTAGTCACGTTCCCAGCCGCACATGCAGCATATCTCCGGGTGACGCGTCAGAACCGCGGGGCGGCAAGGATCACATCAGAAGGATCACCGAGTGCCCCGTCTGCAAGGACACCCTCAAAAACCCCAAGTGTCTCCCGTGCATCCACACCTTCTGCCTCGAATGTCTCGAGCAGTACGGGCGCGGCAGGCGACCAGGGGCCGAGCTAGCCTGTCCGCTCTGTCGCCAGGCCTTCCGCATCCCGAACGAAGGATTCCGGAAGCTTCCCAATAACTTCTTCATCGAGCAGATGCTAGACGTCAACGAGGAAACCAAGGCACCGCACGTTATATCATTTAGATAACTTAATACATCCATGCTATTGATATTGTGTGTTGTTTATAGTCTTTACATATGTGGAATAGAATATATTAGACATGTCTATATTGTCTCGGACATGACATTAAACTCTGCCCGGCAGCCCTGCCCCTGCTGCCTCTACTGGGCAGGACAAAGCGTTGTGGCAGAGTGATCCAAGTCGCTGGTCGCGGATTACGAGTGCGGCAGCTGCCGATTCGAATCCCGGCCGCGGTAAGGATTTCGAGTCACTTCGTGCACCCTTTGTCAAAGGTGGTGTAAATTCGTCAGCCACAAGTGTTCCTACGATGACTACTAGATACGGTGGAACCACCACCAGCGACCATCGGCTGGTGAAATGGGCTGAAATGGGAAACCTTATCCCCGCACGGGGCTTTCCCGCAAGGGGCTAACACAATAGCAACAACGTTAGACATGGGTTATTGAGTCTTTTAACGTATATGAGCCCTAAATGTAGCGTATAGGATTCGTAGTCTTATTATTTATTTCGTTTGTTTTTTAGGCAAATGCATGGTCAAGTTTGCACTAGTTGTAACTACCTTTTCTACTACAATCACAAGTACAGGTTGATAAATATACTATTTGGGGTTAGGGTTAGGGCTAGGCCAATGCCTTTATTATCACTTTCTGTCGAATTGAGCATTTACTTTATATTTCTTAAGCTTATGTATTTTACTGACACTGCAGTGCCCGATAGCTCGACTGAATAAAGAACATAGTATTGTATTGTATAGTATAGTATTATATTGTATTGTATTGTATTGCATTGTATTGTATGGTATTGTATAAGGCGGCGCCGCAGAGAACAGAGCTGACGTGCGATCGTTGCCTTCAGAACGTGTCGTCCGCGTACTGCGTGGAGTGCGCGAGAAACCTGTGTGATGCGTGTCTGCTGCCTCACAGGAAGCTGCGGGCGACCGTGTCACACAGGCAGACCTGAATTTAAGCTTAGAAAATTGATTTGCTGTTTTGCTAAAAATGTCAATTTCAATTTTTTTACATTCCTTCCTGCGACAGCGTCTGGGTATCGCTATCCAACGGGGAAATGCCGCCGCACTTCGGGGCACTCTGCCGGGGGCAGGACATCTTGGATGATGTTGTTCCGTAGACTTGGATTTTAATAGCATAGATGCATGCATTAAGTTCATTTATGTGATTATTTTATATTTTGATCAGGACAGAATAGGCCTGTGATTAATTTAAGAATTAGAGTAGGTCAAGTATTGTAGAGTATTTAGCTTTTGTCATGCATGACCTCTATTGTTCAGTGTAAATAATTAAAGTTTTATAATTTACTACTTTCAATAAGCTATAATTTTTTATTACAAAATATATTAGGCCTAATTTTCTTTTTCAAGAAAACAGGAACATTTCAATTTTGATTAGAAGTTTCACTAATCTGATTAAGGTACGTCGACATATTTTTCATTTTTCATATTTCATATTTGACATCGTTCAAGCTTTACACAGAGTCTAACTGTTGAGACAGTTGACTTATTATATTATTATATAAGTGTCAAAGAAGGAAAATTGTTACAAAAATGCAGCCAATTAGCGATATACTAGCAGTTATTAACTATTTGCAAAATGCATTAAAGCGAGCCCCAGCCTGTTTCAAATATATATAAGTATAATGCTTTTTATGCTAATAATATGCACCTAGGCTATTGAAATTGCAACATCAAAATTATATGAAAATCTTTTTTGCCAAAGTGCCTTACTACAGGCGCTCAGAATTCGTATCGCACATGAAGCATTTTAATTAAAATGCTTCGCAGTATTAATAGCAGTGTTTTGTTCAAGTTGTTCCGTTCGTTAGTAGGAGTGTGCAAAAAACATTTAAAAAAATCGAAAAATGGTCTATACACTACTACATCTAAATAATCAACATTCTATATTGCGAAAAAAATTTGCATTTGAATCACAAGCGGGGTCAAATTAATTCGAAAATTGCGATGCAAATCCAGATAAATTCAGGTCTCGTGCTCACAGGGTCCTCAGATTCAACGATTTGCAAAGCTCGCAAGACTCGGTGCAGACGCGTCCGACCTACTGCGAGACACACACGAGCAAGCAGCTCGAGGTGTATTGCTACGACTGTAGCCTGGCCATCTGTCTCATCTGCTCCACACAGGAGCACAAGGGCCACAAATGCGCCGAGCTTCAGCTGCTCTACAGGTTGGGTTGCCGGACGTTCCTTGTTTTAAGGGATGTCCCTTATTTGAGCGAGGCGCTATGGTGTAGCGAGGCGCTGAAATGTAGCGAGGCGCTGTCGTGTAGCAAGGCGCTGTGGTGTAGTGGTCAAAGCGTTGGACTAAGTGACCAAAAACAAAAAACTCAACAACCGACTACAATACATAATATGCATCGACATAGGCATATTATACTATGTTGACAGTGATATCCTTGCAGAATTAGACAATCGACACTTAGACAATACGAACTGCTTAATACTTTAAAACTATATTATTTCCAAATCGAACATCAATGCAATGAACTTTCGTTAAATGCATCGTAATTTGAAATTGGCTCTTCATTGGGATCCTCTTTCAAAAAGTTTTATGATTTTCTTGGTGTTTTTATTACTTTTTTAGTGTTCTATTAATGTTTATACGATCCTTATTTGATTGCTGAAAATCTGGCAACCCTATATCTACAGGGCGTTCAGCGGACAGCTGAAACAAGGCTACGCGAAACTGCACCACTGCGTTGAGGCAAACGAGAGCGAGCTTAAATACCTGGAGAACAACAAAAGTCGTCTACTGGACCAGATCTCAGCCAGCAAGCGTGCCATACACCAGCGCGCCGCAGCGATCATATCCCTCGTTGAAGCAGAGTCCCACCAACTGCTCGATCAACTACAGAAATTCGAAAAAGACCGACTGAAGGTATTCCTATATACGCGGTGATTCACGAAAGCGGGAATCAGTTGAATGATCGTTTTAACTCAACCAATTGCCAATCGATTTGCATGAAACTTAATACACAAATACCAGAGAGATTTGCGGTCATGATGAATTCATAGTTTGTGTTCAAACTGTACAAGACCACATGCCTACGACCTTAAAAGTTTCATCTAGGCCCTAAATCAATTTGTCAATTTTTTGAGTAATAATGATCGTTCTACCCGTTCCCCGTTTTCCTGAATCACCGCGTATTTCGAATTGCCAATTGTCGATCAAAGGATTTTATGACCAGTCGGGACCCTTGAGGCTCGCTCTTTTTAATCTTGTCATAAATTTGCTGAAAAACTCTGTCACACGCATCCTTCGCCAGACTATTTAACCGTGAGACCGATTATATTAGAACCCTTGTCGTATTACTATTATCTATACTCTAATCTTGTGACGCTTGGTATGTTGAATTTATGCTGATTACAACTGTGACTTCAATAACAGCTGTGTCGATCACTCCTTGGCTTAACTAACTTTTCATTTTCTGGTGATGACGAATCTATGGCTTTATCTCAATGATTTCATTTCTAGGTAGATTGTAAGTGTCATTAGTACATTTTGTACCTTTTTCACATTGGCCTAGTTGTGAAAAATGTTGAATTATGTTGAGCGTAGACCTTTTGCTAATTGTGGAAACCTTGGGCCTCATTCACGTACATTTTGTAAGAATATCTTAAATTTATCCTAACTCAAATTTAAAACAAATAAAATTAATTCGCCGACCGCCGTGACGCCATCATTCTGTTAGCACCCGACTGTGCCGAGTTTCCAACAAAAAAAATAAGATTTTTCTAAGACTGTCTTAAGACAATCTTAAGACTAAAATTGTCATAAGATCGCTTTCTAAATGAGGCTGTCTGCTGGTATCTATCTAAGTTTTTCTTTCCGTATGTACATGTATCGTATGTTGAACTGCGATAGGTGAATAAAAGCTTCAAATAATTGATGGCTTTTAAACTGTTCTGTATGCTCATGTAAAAACCTTTTTATTGCTTGCTTGCTTGCTTGCTTCCTTGCTTGCTTGCTTGCTTGATTGCTTGCTAGATTGATTCATTGATTGATTGATCGATTGAAGGTGATCATGGCGAGACAAGACGCCATCGGGAGGCAGTTCAAGAGCGTGGATGCGTTCAAGGAATATCTGGACGAGTTGGTGGAGAAAGGGTCGGCCTACCAGAGCGCCAAGGATCTGCTTTTGAGGGCCAACGTGCTAGAGAGGTCCCAGAACGAGTTCAGTAAGGGATACTTGAGTCCGGACAGGCTATCCTTCACGCTGAGTGACGTCGAGGAGATACTGAGTGGACGGACGATACTGATCGGATGGAATAATATCAGAGGTAGGATCCTGCTGCGCTCTTGGTCGCTTGATGGTCACAATATATACGTATGCAGATAAGGCCGGGCAACTTGAGCTCGCTTTTGGTGTATCGCACTCAGCGCCCGTTGTCCGGAGTTTTATAAACACGTTTTATCGAACACACACTTGCTTATAAGCTACAATGTGTGTTTGTAATACAATCTATTTGAATTAGATTTGATAGGACGGGATGATAAATTTGCTAAGCAGTGAAGTCATAAAGTTTATCTAAAACTTGTCTGTATTACAAACATCGTCATCTAGTCATCATCATCATCATCATCATCATCTCCAACGAAGAAGCATACGTCATTTTGCCGATTTGTGCCTATTACGAAATTTTGACAAAGCATATTAGCATGATTTGGATCGCAGAACTTCTACAGTACTGTACACTGCTAGACATTTTTGAGGTGACGTGAGGTGTCACTTCTTCATTTAATTTGTGAAGCACTTCTATGGCTTCTAGTGTATGGATCCACATAACACAAACGCCCAGTCAAGCTGACTCTGGATCTGATTCGCCAGATTCCAAAACGGGTGTGCACCAGAACTTGATCTGTGATACTCAAGCTAAAGTTGCTGTGGTGCAGCATCGAGTCTATTCCAGCCGCTTGCCATTATGTGTGAATTTGTAGTGATACAGATTTACATATCGCGGGCTAAATTTTGTAATTTCACGATATTGTAAGAGCTGGGGATAAGAAATTTATTAACGATGCCTACCAGTCTACATACCATAGCACCACCGGCGACCATCAGCCGGTGCAATGGGGCATCGCCTTCTCCCTTGCAAAGAGCTACTAAAAACTAAGCATGTTGAATACTAGAAACCTGTTCT
>JAQIWG010007162.1:0-12576 GCA_034695025.1 Chamaedrilus cognettii
ACTCCAACCTTAACTCGATCCAAGCCGCTGATTCCAACCAACCAACGTGTCATAGGCTACTTCGGCCAATCTCTATTCTTCATATGAAAGCCACAAAGAACACGATTTGTGGGGATAAAATTTTGCTTTTAGCAATAATTAGCATTTCTTGTTTTATTGCTCATTGTTGCATCTTCCGCTGTTTTATCAAAAAATTTCCTACAGAAAAAACATTTTTATGCCGGTGGGGAGGGGGTGATCATGGATCCACCCCCATCCCCCCCCCGGATCCGTCCTTGCGCTTCTCTTTTTCTTTTTAAGGACCGTGTGTAGTCACGAAGACTTTCACGGCCCGGTTCTGTGTAAGAGGGCTACCACAGAACCGCTCCCCCTTCTTTAGTCGCCTTTTACGACTCGTCCGGGAAGCTCTGGGATGCGAGTCTACGTATTTTTTCTTCGCCGGCTTGCTGGGGTAACCGTCCAGTTACTGTAGCTTATGCTACAGTAACTGTAGCTAGTGTTGTAAGCTGTTATAGGATGCGTAGGACTAGAGAATCTTTGGTTAATGCAATTCGATTTAGGTTACCCATACTGAAAAATTTCTTATTAGTCTAATCTTAGTCTGTATTTTAAAGGTCCTGGATTGAAGTGAAGCGCTTCGGCAGTTCTAGCGTCGTAATGCAACGATTGTGCTCTTTTTAGTTTTGCGCCGTCTGATAAGCTTGTGCAGAGTTTAAGCATTCGCGTGGTGACGCCAGTTGTACCTATATTGATTTGCATCTTAAATTTCCAAAATTGTTAATTAATTAATTATCTTATTGGATTAAGTAAAAACTATAATTATAATTAGTAACGAGAGCCTTGTATTCTAATTTTTTTGTAGAATAGTCCAGTTATTAGTCAGTCCGAGCATTTATATTGTAAGAAAAATTATAAATGTTGATGTTGGAATAAAAACAAAATTAACTGTCCGAATACCATCTGAACATATAGATCAGTTCGTAAGCGCTGGCCCATAAGTTGCTAGGGTGCTGAAAAAGGGTTTTCCAGTCCCGTGGGAGGCGGAAAATTTAGGAATTAGCTTGAGATGGCAACTAATGGTGAGGCCTAGGCTAATTATTTGACACGATGAAAAATAAAATAATTAGATACCATGTAGCACCATCGCGTTTAACCTCTGATCACTGCCGCGCATGCGCACTTCAAACGGTGTGCCTTCCACCCACCCACCTTCGCCGAACGACCGACACGGGGAACTATAATGATTTCAGATGCCCATAAAGCCTGTTAGTACCAACTAACTATCGTTATTTGAAATAAATAAATGGTAATTGAATTATGAATTAAATTTTTTTGTTTTTTTCTTAAAATTTTTAATTTAGGAATTAATTTTTTTGGGAGAATTGAATTCGGAATGAAAATAATATTACATTGTCATAAATGAATTAGGAATAGGAATAGAAATTTTTTTCATATTGTCAATGTTATTGGCTGCAGTGGATGTTAGTTGAATGATAGAATATCAGAAATTAGCAGCGTCGTTGATGTTGATCTTTGTACCTGAAGCACATTACAACACGCAAATAAGCAAATACAGGCGCATATACAATTGTATGTAAATTTTTGCTGTATTTTATCACTATCTCGCTGCGTTTTGTGGCTGCATTCCCCAACCAAACGGGAGTAAGCAATTTCCAGCCACGGACACAAGCCGTGCGCCCTGATCCCATGAAGGTACATCGGGAGCCTGAGGGACCTTCAAGAGAAGGAACAATTAAGCCGGCACTTTATACAATGAAGGAATGATGACATTGATCCAGAGCCCAAGGGGCAAAAGACTGGCTCCACCTCCCCGGCCCCGTAAGGTTAACTCGCCGGGAGTGATGAAATTGCAAAAATCTGACAGTTTCGCTAAGACTAGTTGTTCAATAGAGAGTTTATTTGAAAGATCTCAGATTATTTGAATAACTCTCCAATAATGGTGAGCTATTTGAATACGGTATCTCAGATATAATTTGAGAGATCTGTTTGGGTCGTGATGTCATTTTTGTTCTGTGGCAATTTGAAACCAAATAACTCTCGAGTGAGAAACTGGGCCTAAGTGTGCTAATTAAAAGGGGTTTGTTAGATAGTTAGATCTTCTTTAATGCGAACACAGTAGTAACCTTAACCGTAATAGCTGAACTTACAAAGCCTACAAAGCTCGGATATTTTAATTAATAATAAATCGGCCATAAATTTAAACTCACCCAATCTTCAAATAGTATCAGTTCTACTTTGAACGTTTGATGAAATTCATGACGGTTGTTTGCATTCTTGTTGCTCTGATCCATGTCTTCATCGTCCCATAGAGTAGGCCTCAAAGCTTATTCATCTGCGTCTGCGCTTTCTTCTTTAAAAATTATAACAGGTACTGCTTCGTCTGCATCATCTGAGAAAATAATGAAATTTGCGATGAAGGATTCGTTTTCCATCTTGTATAACCTGTTGGTATAATATTGAATTATAAATTTAAATGCAAGTTACAGGAAAATCGACAAAAATTCTTTCAAGCTACGAATGGAATATTTAGCAAAATTAGAACGCGTGAGCCTCTAAATTTGCTTTTGTCACTCATAAACATTTTTTGCATGCCAGTGCTACTGTATGGTTTGGAGGCATTCAATATTTGTAGATCAGACATAAATTCATGATATTTGATGTACTCCACTGTGTTTTCAAATTATTTCATGACAAGGAAAGTAAATTTTAGATTTTGACAATTTTTTCTGGATGTCTGCCTTCTAGTTCGAGACTAGAAATTAGAAAACTGAATTTTTTCAGAGACATGCAACATCTGAAGGACTCGGTGCTTTTAAGATTGTTTTCCTTAGTTTTTGATGATGATTATGTAAAGCTTGTGAAACAGTAAAACATTATGAAATATGATAGTGGACAAACAATTAAATACAAAATGTTTAAATGGTTAGAATCCGATTTAGGACAAAATTTTTGACACTATTGAGGAAATATTGTAATAATATTAGGCTGAGTCTTTTGAGTTGGCCACATCATTGATGCACCTTTTGCATATATAGTTTTATTTATTTCTTTAAATTTTTTTGATTCATAATTGATTTTTCTGTTTAGTGATGCTGTGCTGTCATTTTATTGACGAATTAAATACATATAATATTTGAAACATTATAGCTATTGAGAATTCTGCTTAATGTTAAATTAAACCCCGCCCCACCTCCCTCCTGGTCCTTCACAGTTTCAGACAAAAGGGACCACCCCCAGCCCTCGCTACCCACTCAATAATTACTTGTGTAGCGCGTATTCAAAATCACATCAAAATTCGTTTTTTTAAACTTTGGAACAACAACAAAGCATGAGGTTTAAACGTGATAAGTCTAAAATAATGACGTGCTGGTGCTGAGCGGCCATTCTCAGAGCGGATTAACGAATTGTTTACAACTCGTACATTTTAATGTACGAGTAGTTTGCCATTTGATATAGCCTACCGGTATAAAATTCTAAACGCCGCAATCTATAAAGGCTAGCTAGCATTGATCGAGATATCTTCGAGTAAAAAATGCCCTTAATTCCCGCTCCTTCTTCCAGTTTGGGACAAGATGAACCAAGTTCGTTTGAAACGTAAGACTTGATGGAGCTTTCAAAAATCATTGCTATTAATTTAAAAAAAAGTTTAATTAATCCTTAGCGCGGGCATGAACTAGCATATAGCCTACTATAAGCTGTATTGCTGAGTGCTTATGTTATATTGTTTTATGTGTGCACCACAGTGAGTGCAAGTGGTGCTTTAAATGGCTTTTCATGCCCTGTCAAAACTTTTCAGACTTCATTTGTTTGTGGGGGAACAGCCCCCACTACCCCCAGCTCCCGCATGGCTCCGCCCCAGCTCCTCGCACCACTCGACCAATTTTCCGGTCAATAGAGTTGTTTTAGGTCATTTGGAGAAATTTTGAGGCTTAATGTTTTGTGGGAGTGCCGCCCCCAGTCTCCCTGCTTCCTTGGTTGCCCCTATAATTTCCCGGTCGCGTTTTGGATCAGTATATTTACTTAAGGTCACTATCTTGAAGGTATTGTGAGACCTTAAATTTTCTGGCAGAGCTGACCCCGCTTCCTCTGCTCCCCTGGGCGCTAGCACTTCGGCATGCTAGCCACGTTTTGAGTTAATAGTGTTTCTTAAGTTCCTTTCAAGTAATTCGGAGACTTCAATTTTTTTCTTATTGAGTCGAACCTCGCTGCAGCCCCTTTAAGGCCACCTAGAATCAACTATTTTTTCGGTCAACATAGTTGCATGTAATTTGGAGTAATTTGGATAGTTTTTTCCTGTCTCGAGATTCGAGAAGTGTCTCTAGGATATGGCTATTTTGGATTTTTCGCCGCATGTGATCAGGTAGGAACATTTTTTTTATCAACAATCTTCTTCTAGATCAATGCAATGCTATGCTCGCCTTTGATCCATAAGGCTAATAACGAAGACTGACTGACTCATATCGCCCAGAGAACCGAGCTGGTGCTTGGCGTGCCATTCTATCCAAATGAATACCATAACAATTATTTGAGTAGTGCCCTCACTCTGTGCCTCATCTACATAATTTTTAGCGTAGGCTATTATCACGATCTTGGTTTATCCGGTTCAAAGAGACCCTTTTTGCTAGAAAGCGATAATGATGAACAACGCTGTTGGCTAAAAACGACACAAAATTAGAACACATGCCTGCAAAATTATATCTATGGCCTATTTGAAAATAGGATTGCATATCGGCATTATTTTCTATTTTAAAGACCAGCGGCACTAATATATGTCATAATAGTCACACGGGCTTCATTCTTACAAAGGCCGCAGCGCCGTCACAGCGTCCTTATGTTGGCACTCATCCGCATTCACTGCGAACGCGCAGACGATGGAGACGAACAGAAGTCCGTTCAGTCCGTGCAGCGCCATGCTTGCGTGACGGGCGAGAGAGGGCGAGACTGTAGACTGTTGATAGAGTAGCGTGTAGACAACCGACTGGCTGCAGAGCGCGCCAGCGGTTTGACTCGTTTGTGATGACGATTGACGACGCGAAACTTATACTCCTGTTTGATCACTGTATAAACAACATAGGAGTAGTTAGCTCAAGTGAATTGGTGCTCCGGCACCTCCACTTTTCAATGTATTAGTGATCACCCAATAGATCACTCCCACTTTTGAAGCTGCAATTTTACCAAACTTCACTCGCTCTACTCGCGAAGTCCTTCGCACAATATTTTTTACTCGGTGTATCGATGAGTGACTTTCAGCCTTAGTTTCAGGTCAATTACATTTAGTTTCTGGCCTACGGGCTACATCGGGATGGATGTGTGGATGCGTTTGTGTGCGCATTGCAAAATTTAATTGAGACATAAGTATGAAACTTAAACTAAATTTTACGGACGTAAATTTTCGGCCACGCACATGCGCATCCCCACTTTTTTTATTCCATCTACGCCGATGCATCCAAACTATTTGGATATAGTCTGGCATCTACAAGAAGATAGGCCTAATTGATTTATAGGCGTACTCCTCTTCAGTCGTTGATCAGGCGCATATGGTTGCGAGATTATTTTAGATCAGTTTTTTGATTAACTGACAATTTCACAACGAAATGATTAAATTGATTCTGATGATTGATTCGATTCATCTCCGATCGCCGCGCTCAATCGCTTTTAGAGATAATTGATTTGGACAGCTGGTATTCTGAAACTTATTTACTGACATAAATTATCCTCCTGTTTATCGTGTAATCTGTTAATGTCCTTGTTTTCACACAGGTTTACACGTTTTGTGACACGCCCGGATCAAGACTGCTTAAGCTGGGTTTTTACGACCGGATGCCCTTTCTGACGCCAACCAAATAAATAATTATCTGGCACGGGGTTGGCAGCTAGCGACACTTGTGTGTTTAACAGCCTTGCGGAAGGGCCTGGACATGGACATTAATAGATTGCACGATAAGAAGGAGATTTTAATAAAGAATTACTATAAACCTTAAAATAACAATACAATTTTTATGTACATCGATATGACAAATCTTTAGTCTATGTACAGTGTATTTGTAGTAGAAAAATCTGTATGCTGAAAATATTTTATCAGAGAACCATGTGGTGCCAAAGTTTATATTGACTACAGTCTCCTTACTTTATTAAATTGCCATATTTTGGTTACTCCAGTGGAACACCTACAATTCGGCCAACACTAGGCAAGGCATTTTAACTTTCATGTCGGCCCTGGCCTGAATTTACGCGCAGAATATTGATTCGCAGTTTTGCTAATCAAATTTAATTTTGATTAGCAGTTTTACTAATTTGATTAGCAGTTTTTAAACCGTCTTAAAATCGTTCAGGGGATCACATAAAATACCTAGCGGTTGAGTCATTTTAATTATGCGATTTGTGATTTGACTAATCTCAGCACTAGTAATATTGTAGTTTCGCACTATAGTATATAGTATAGTAGGTACATGTATAATATATGGTATTGTAGGTATATAGTATAGAAGGTATATAGTATAGTAGGTATATAGTATAGTAAGTATATAGTATAGTAGGTATATAGTATAGTAGGTATATAGTATAGTAGGTATATAGGTATATAGTAATAGTAGATACACTGCACGTCGATTGGTTACTGCTAGAGCCTCTTTGTCACCGCACGCGACCTGAAAGTCAAATTAATTCGTCTATTTATTGCACCACCTTGATTTACTAATATTTTGAATCAAAAACATTGCGAATCAAATTTGTGTCTGATTGGCAAAATAGGTCTAATTGATTCGCAAATTGCGATGCCAATCCAGATAGATTTAGGCGTGTGTAGGCCTAAATGGAGGGACTAGAAGAGGGTGTCAAAGTAGGAGGATACCAGTTGGAAGATAAGATTTGCAGTTGATCAAGGAATGATAGCAGACGCAGAGACATGGCTTCAAAAGGTGTTCGATGGGTTAAGTGAGACGTTCGATATGAAAATAGACATAAAAATGACAAAGATGAAGACGATTTCAAAGAGGGAAAGAGTGATGATGTATTGTAATTGATGGGCAAAGGGTGATCGAAAACAGGTCGAAAAGTTCAAGTACCTGGGACAGGTTGGGAGAATAGATTGCAGAGGATGGAAGAATCGAAGCAGAAGTAAGAACGAGAATAGAAATAGCGAAAGATGCCTTTAGTAAGAGGAAGGAATTATTGACTAGAGGAATGAGTTAGAAAGTGAAGAAGAAGATCTTGAGCTGTTGTGTGGTTGGTGGCACTATATGCGGCTAAGAAGTGGACGCTCAGAAAAGAGGATATAATTTAACAGAAGCCTCTGAGATATGGGTTTAGAGAAAAATGGAAAAATTAACTGGACGGACAAAAGAACAAATGAGGAGGTGTGGGCGAGTGTTGAAGAAAACGAGCACTTGTGGACATTAGTCACATTACTGTGCAGAGAAAGAAAAACTGGATTGGCCACGTAGTGATAGGAGCGAGATTGATGAGAGCAATACTGGAGGAAAGAATGGAGGACAAGAGAACGAGGGGAAGAAAGAGAATACATGTAGGAATGATAGATGAATTGCTGGAAAGAAAATCGTATGGAGACATCATTCAAACGTGACGGGAACGGCAGAGGATCGTCAAGTTTGAAGACGTTGGATGCCGGGGACTTGTCGTTTGACAGTGCATGCCCTAAAGAAGAGAATTATAGACTGTAATCTATAGTAATGCACAGTACACACTTCATGCATGTCACATGATCATAATGCTGTTTAAGCTGCACAGTGTCCCATATTTGAGATGCCGGGTCCCACATGTGGTCAAGGTGCCAGCCTGGTCTCATATTTGATGTAGGGGGTCTGAGACCCATCGGGACCCGGGCTACTTTCACCACTGACTACGCCACTGGATTGGCTATTAGGCCTATACCTATACATGCAAGCAAAGCGAACCGTACTATGCTTTTATTTTCAATAGGCCTAAGGCGAAACGTATAGTATAACAGCTTCAGCTTCAGCTCATCCGATGATAGAAGATCCTTTAACACAGAGCTCCGCTGGAATATGCTAATTATATAAGCTAATTGCGTGGTGCCTAGCCTATTTTAATGATAGATGGCAATATGGTTTCCAGTAATTATTTTATTTTCATAGATTTTCTACCGGCTGCATGCAGTCTGCTATCAAGTGTATTTATAGCAAGCCTTATAATAATAATTGTAATGTTACAATCGCTAATTCTAACTTTATATCCTTCCGTTGTTCATTGTAGCAAACTATGATCGGTGAACGATAATAATAGTAAATCATTTGCCTCGATATTCGCGCACGCGTTTACGGTTGAAACTTGAAAACACCTGGAAACGTTTACGAATTAACTTTTGCGCCTTCGATCCTATTGTGATTGCCAAGCGTAAAACGTCGGCTAAATATCGCACGACTCGAATGCAACAACAAAGGCACGCGATATCAGGCAGATGTTCCCAATACGCTAATAGGTCTGCTTCAAAACCTTAGTCGTAATAGCGTTCTGAAGCCCACATGTCTGCACATCGATTTCGCCTCGGAAACCGTGCGAAAACCAACGGAAGACCTCTCAGCCCCATAGCGCAACGGTTTTGAAGGAACGTCACTGTTGTATTTACTGTGCCGTCGCTGTCGTATACATGATGACGTCAGTGTTGTATGATGACGTCACTCTTATAGGTCTAAATGATGACGTCAGTGTAGTAGGATGACGTTATGTCGTAAATGTTGTGGTATGATGACGTAACTGCTTTATGATGACGTCACTGCTGTACAATGACGTCACTTTTGGATGCACGGTGACGTCACGATTCTATGCATTATTACGTCACTGCTGCATGATGATCTCAGTGTTGGATACATGATGACGTCAGTGCTGTACGATGACGCCACGGTTGTATACGTGATGACGTCAGTGTTTTATGATTACGTCACTGTTGTTTACACGATGGCGTCACTTTTGTATGACGACGTCGCTGTTGCATGATGGCGCTTTGTACTTATTAGGTACGATGGCGTCACTGCTCAACCATCACGTTACTGTTGCATGAAGCTGTACTATGACGTCACTACTTGTATAATCACGCCACTGTTGCATGACGACATCACTGCTATGCAATCATGTCACTCTTGCATCTATGATGACGTCACTGTTGCGTCCATGATGACGAATGTATACGCGCTGACGTCACTGTCCAGCCGAAGCATGTCCGGCGGGTATGTCGTACGTCGCGTGCGCGCCCAAGTGTCCGCGCACGTGCGCGCACATCGCCAGCGTGGACGCGCCGTGGTGCGAGGGGGGCCCGTGCCAGGCGGGCTGCGCCTGCCCCCTGGGCACCTTCCTCAGCGGGTCGGCGTGCGTGCCGGCCGCACTGTGCCCCTGCCAGTATCAAGGCGCGCTGTACGAGCCGGGAGGGGTCGTCGACATCGGGTGCAATCATTGGTAGGTTGATATCACTGTTGTACATGCTGTAAAACGTTAAATTTTATTGATGCATGTTATTTTTACGGTTTTGTCTCTCAGAAATTTAGCTACACTTAGCTACACTTTCCCGGGGGAATCGAAAGGGCGACCAAAAAGGGGGGAGAGATCTCCGACTGTTCCTCGACACACAACGGACTGTTAGGCCTATAGTCTTTGTTACTACGCACGTTCAGTAAACTCCCAAGTTAAGTTTCATTCAGTTCATTAAGTTCATTTCGAGTTAATGTGGTTCAAATTTCATTGACAACGCTTCTTGCGTTCCATGGATATTCAAGATATTATTTGGGTCGTTCGACTTTGAGACACGGTGTATATTCGCGTGCAGCTTCTTTTTTTAAATTAATTTTTTTTAAGGACCGTGTGTGAGTAACGAAGACTATTACAAACCGGTTCTGTATAAGAGGGCCGGCACAGAATCGCTCCCCTTTCTTTTGACGCACTTTACGACTCGTCCAGGGAGCTCTGGGCTGCAAGCTTATTCTTTGTTCACCGACTTGCTGGGGTAAATTCGCGTGCAGCGAGTGCGTGTCGGGCCGCTGGGCGTGCACAGAGGACGACTGCGCGCGGACGTGCTCCGTGGTCAACCAGCGACACGTCTCCACCTTTGACGGGAAGAAGTACGACCTGGTCGGACCGGCGTGCACCTACACGCTCGTCGAGGTGGGACCAGGGGGGGTGGAGGAGGGGTCATTCTGTATGGAAAACAAACACCCGATAGATTCTGCAGTGTGTTACCTTAGAGCCAGAACGCTTCAAGCGACATAGAACGTTTCTGAGATAAATGACAAGAACTAATTCACTAAATCGCGCTAACATTTTTTCAAAATCGAAGGTAGTACACAATTATTTAGCCTGTACTATGCCTTAAGTGACTTGTGGTCGTGTATTTTGTATTAAATGATCGAGTTTCTTTGACCGCGGGGCAGGAGGGAATCACTCGTCGTATAGAAAACAGGTACCCGATATAGGCGACAATTTTCCGACAAAGCTCATACATTGAATTTGCAAGGTTTTTTTCTTTGGTTATCCACTTAAAACCTGCTTTTTAAAGCTTGTTAAAACGGCCCCTATCACGCATACTTCAGTTATCTATGGTGGCTAAATTAGTGTCATAAGTAATGCTTTCGAGTTTCTGGCGTTTTTCTCAATTTGAGGTTTGTATGACTTGATCCACTATAATGTGCCCAATGATGATATATGCGTATTCTTTCTGCTCCGCGCTTGGATCTCTTCGGGTGATTGTTATCTAGTTGACGTCCGCCGCCCGGCGTGACCCGGTCGTGTCGGCCAAAGGCGGCCTCACGGTGCGTTTGCGCCTGGGGGACTGCGCCCAGGTCGGGGTCGCCTGCTCCCCCTCCCTCCTCGTCAGCTACCAGCGCGACGACGACTATCACATCGAGGTCGGCAGCGGGCTTAAGTGTTTAGTCTCAGTTTATTTTTTGAACTACTTTTAATACTTTTAGCTTGCCTTCTGAAATGTGGATGTCAACTACACTTTTTGTGTGAATAAAAGATAAGATAAAAGATAAGACATATAATAACAATAATAAACGAGTCCAGAGGACCAGGGTTGAAGTTCCCGCGCCGGCAACCATGAAACCATGCGTTACAGGCCCACCAGCAAGGCTGTTAAACACACAAGTGTCGCTAGCTGCTAACCCTGTGCCCGAAAATTATTTATTTGATTGCCGTCTGGAAGGGCATCCGGCCGTAAAAGCCCAGCTCCAGCAGTCCTGATCAGGGCGGGCAAAAACGTGTAAACCTGTGTGAAAACATGGACATTAACATATAACACGATAAAAATGATGCTAACTAGTTGTAGCCTATTAACAAACAATTACATTGGCGTTGCTCCAGGTGACAGTGTCCGGCTCGCTGGAGGTGGTCGTTAACGGCGCCGCTCAGTCCTCGCTGCATGTGGCGCCGTACAGCGACGAGTACTCACTCGTCTGGCTCACAGGGACCTCGGCGGTCGTGCTTGGGTTTGGCTACAGGGCGGAACTGAGCGCCACCGGGGGCGTCTACGTAACCCTCGACCCCTTCTACCTGAACCGGGTCAGGACTGGTGATTAGGAAGTCTCCCCCAGCACGTCAGGGAGCATAGAGTAGATTTGCAGCCCAGAGCTCTCTGCGCTAGTCATAGAAGGCGACTAAAGAAGGAGGAGCGATTCTATGGCTGCCCTCTGGCACAGTACCTGACCGTAATAGTCTTCGTTACTACGCACGGTCCTTAAATTATAACACTTACACTTAATACACTTTATACACTTATTAGAAAGTCTATTCGTCCAAAGATAGAGTACAGGAGAATATTCTTCTTTCTGCGTTTTCTGCCAGCCGTCAACAGGCCGAAGACAAAGGTGGAACTAAAAGCGAATCGGGACGCGATCTTAACTGACATGCGCCAAAGCAGCCCATCAATAAAGCCTTGCATGCATGCAGAAGGAAAGCGAGCATCAATCACTCATCAGTGCAGATGGCGAACACATAAAATATCAAACTTATAGTCCTATTGTTGACCAAAATCAGTAGATTTCTCCAGGACTACCAATGTATTGAAGTAATTCAAAGCGCTGCGACTGAGACCCATAAAGATGCTCTTCACATACGTGGTAATGGGTTGGTTAAAATGATTTTTTGGAAGAAATTTCACAACTTTTGAACCCAACCACATTTTTGCTCAAAATTGTTAGATCTTGTGTCAAATTCTATCAGTTACAATCTCTGTAAAGATGGAGCAAAAATTTTTGACTGAGTTTTCGCGAATTCGCTAGGGGTATATTTTTTTATGACGCACTCTGTATATATGTGATTTCATAAGATATTTGTTATCTAAGTTTATCATATGAAATTTACATGGTGCAGTGTAAGAGACCCGCCACGGAACCGCTCCCCCTTCTTCAGTAGCCCCCTTTTACAACTCGTCCGGGCAGCAAGTCAGTGGCGTCTAAAAGTAGAAATTACATATTAAACACCTTCGTTTTGTTAGCGTCGCCACGTGAAATATTTTATTTTTGGATGCTTCGTTAGCTTTGCGCAGTGGCAGTACCATAGCCAATGAGGTTTATCCGAGGCGTGGTTATT
>JAQIWG010007163.1:0-12575 GCA_034695025.1 Chamaedrilus cognettii
CCCCCACCCCCGCTGCTGCTGCTGCAGTGCGAGGCAGGGGAGGAGTCAATGACGCCGTCCCCGTAGGGCGGCAGGGGCTGCACGGCCCCCCCGGCTCCCGGGGTCCCCCCGCCGAGCACGAAGCCATCCATAAGCCCGTCGAGCAAACTGACGGACTTGAAGTCGCCATCGATGCTGCTGCCGGGGGGGGCGTACTCGCTGAGGGAAGTCTGCTGGTAGCCATAGTAGCCGGAGTCGGCGGGGGTCCGCATGCCGGCTGCACAATTTGAAAATACAAATGAATAGAGCGGTTATGCTAATAATGGATTTAACCTAAACCTAATCTTAACTCTAACTAACTAGTAACTACCCTAACTAACCCTAACCAACCCTAACTAACTAGCAATAGAATTTAACCTATACCTAGCCCTAATACTAATTAACACAAATGAGTTAAAGTATTAACGTCCAATGTTTCCTCTAAGCTGCGTGTCTGCGCGGCCGCGCATAGATCTCAGAGGTGCTGCGCAGATAAAATTGAACGCCGAAGAGAAATTGGCTCTGGTTTAAAAAATTGGCAGTGTTATTTGTTAAATTAAGCCTAGTTTCGTTGACATGAGCATTGTTAGCTCATGTAGACTGATTCAACGAAAGAATCATAGCAAGTAGTGCAGATCAAGCGCTGTTTATAAAGCCAACATAAACAATGACTGTTAAGAATTGTTTGAAAAATCTCTGTCAGCACCCCCCCCCCTCCTCCCACGAATGAAATTCAAAGACGCTGGAACTACGCTAATTGTCCAGAAAGGTCGCGTAGATATGACATGACTTTTAAAAAGTGGCCAGACTTTTTTTCTCCATACACTCTTCTAAAATTAGAGGGAACATTGTTCAGAAACAGAAATAATTGACAGGCCTGGTGGTTTGGGATCTATGGACCGTGTGTAGAAACAAAAGCTATTACAGACGTGACCATCGTCCCCCTTCAATAGTCGCCTTTAACGACACGCCCGCGAACTCTGGGCTGCAGATCTATTTTGGTCCCCGATGAGGTCCGCGATGACGTCTTTCGACGCTGAAATGGACTGTAAGCCCAATATTTTCTCTCTTTTTTATTTGTTTTTTGACACACTATTCAAGATAATAGTGAACTTGCATAAAAAGATGTCTCCATGCGTTACGTTGCGTTACGTTCTGTCTACAATCGCAAGCGAAAGTTTGCAGATGACTGAAAAAAGACAAAAATTCGGCAGCAACTAGATTTCCATAATAGCTTATTATAAAAATTTAGCCACAATAGATTGCCATAATCTATATTCATAAATATCGAGACATTTTTTGGGGCCAAAAGATTCATGTATAATTGCGTATGTATACCTAAATAATTCTGTGATGTCAAAGACTGGTATGGCATATAGTGTTTCGTTTGTCATCTTTCGTTAATCATCCAAGTAGTTTGCTATAGCTCTGCTAATATTAGTCCAAATTTGTTCAAAATTTACAAGTTGATGACGGCGATAATAAATCGTTTCACTCTGACACATTCTCATACAATCCCACACCTATACTGACCGATAAATGTCAATGTTTGCACATTTGTGTTACCTACTTGTCAACCCGTTTATCGTTACGGTACCGTAAAGACCAACACAAGTCAAATATTGTGTCCATGGTTTCTATAAATGCCGGTAGCGATCTTGTAAAACTAAAAATAAAGTGAGAAACGAATCTCGTGCCTAATAAAGCATGAAAAATTACTGTTTGTCTTTTCTGTCCACCCTTATTTATATTTTGTTGTTTTGTGCTGCCTTCGTGGAGAAATCGATAATACAAATAGTCTTTGAAAAGAAAGCGATAGGTTGAACACTCAAACAGCTTTAATTAAAACTAAAAGGACTACATTTTTTAACATAAAATCAAAAAATGAGCCATAATAAAATTAGCTTTAATTAGAAAGTCAGACCCTCATAACATGCTGAAAGGCACTTTATGAAAAAAAGAAATTACTAAAAAATTACTAAAAGTTACTCAAAAAAATTGCGCAATGTAAAGAAATTCATGTCGACTACCACAGGCCAGCATGCTGATCGACCTTACATGTACATGGCAGAAACTCTGTAATAATATTCATTCATTATAAGTTATATGATTCATTAAGGAAAAAAGATTAGAGAAAATTATCGTAAGTTAAATAGCAGACAATTTCTTTAAATCAAGACTCAGCATCTAATTTTTGCACAATTTTTTAGAGAAATTTTTTATTTATGCCATTCTAGCCTTCTTTCACCAATTGCCTAATTACAAATGTCGCGCTAAAAATAACAAACGTGGCAGCAACTCCATGACTGCAACGGGCCTCAAATTTAAGCCAACTGAATAACAATTTGCCCAAAAAATCCTTGTAAGAAAATCATCTTTCAACAAACAAAGAAATTGCTAATTGTCCATTATTGCTTGTTTTGGCGAGGTTGACAGCGTACATGCCGAATCCAGATATAGTTCTAAGCTAAAACTCATTATTTTAGCCTTTTGTTGGAAATGAACCCCCTACCTGGATCTAAAATCAGCATGGGCTTGAAATAACTCATCATTTAAACTAGGATGAACCCGCTTTTGTCTACACACACGGTAAAAAATTAACCATCGGTATTCAATGCAAAAGAGGCGACCTCAGGGGCCTCTGCAGGTTCAGAAAACCGCTGATTTTGTACTTTCTAACGCCTAAGCAAGCGCTAAACGTGTACCACACGACTTTGCTACTCATTGTTCAATATCGAATCTAGCTGTAATTCATAAAAATGCAAATTGAGGCGCGTTTAGTTCAGTGCAAATCGCTAGTTCTGTAGGCAACCGGAAGAAATCAATAGGCTCTGAACGAGTTTAAACCTCGTGACATCGAAGTGAGGTGTCATGCGGTTTACACAGGCGGCGCAAATCATGAAATATCACTTCTAGAAGAGGCAGAAAACACATAAGGAGTTTTTTCCAGCTTCTAGCAATACCAGCTTTTGGCGTTAACGTCTATCGTAGATCCGTGAAGAAACTATATCATTCTTGCATTACAATACATCTAACTACTTTAAAACTTGATTACATGGTAATTGTTAATTAATTTTAAACCTTAATTTGAGCTATTTCACAGCCTACTTTACCAAACAAGTCATGTTTCATTAAAAAATGCAAGGGCCTACTGTAAGGGTAGGGGGTACATGACATAGCATAGTTCGACCCTTTGCCGTATCATACTTCAAGCTTTAAATTTTACGCACTGTGATAACCCTCATGTAAAAACCGTATCATATTTTAAGTTAGAACTACCCAGTGTGATAAGCCTCACGATGTTAAAACTTCTTAAATTTCCCGTCCCCATTCGTTCTCCATGCAAGTGAAAATCAATTCTATTAACCCCCACCCCCCCTCCCCCCCACTATTGATACTATTCAAAACTAGAGACTCTCCCCCACACATCTACCCAATAGCGGATACAATCAGAGAACGCACCCAGGTCAATCAGATCATTAGTGGCGACGTGGCGCGGGCTCCTTAAGGAGAGATCTTGGGGGGTCGAAATAAAATCATATTTTATGGCCAATGAAAAGTTATGCCTTCCTTTGAAGTTTGTCAACACGCACCGTGAGTATTGAATCGAGCGAAAGAAGCGCTAGTCGTCGGAGCGATTATATCGATGACCTAAAGTCACGAGCTTACAGCTGGTGATGCGAGTAGGGTGCGCTAGCCCTAATTACAAACAGATCTTTCTCCGCTTTAAGTCCTTAATGGTTAACTTTTTGAAAATTTATGCATTAACACGATGGCATGGCGCTATTTCTTGCTTTTAGGCTTTTTGGGGGAAAAAAATCATGATTACCGAACTAAATGTTAACTTGTGACATGGGACCGATTTGCAGTTATTTTATTAAGGCTTTGCACTTTACACTGTCAAAAACATTTGTCTATGATTTATTTTGTTAACAAAATATAAATCTTAAGCCATTATGTAAATTTTTAGTTTTTTTTCCAATTTTGAATAATGAATGTTGTGATCAACATTCTTTTAAATCGAGAAATAAAAAACTTAAATGAAATTGGCAACATGATTTTGTTTTGCCCTGCCTGCATGTTTACATGCTGGCATGTCTACAATCAATATTTTGTCATGGCATGCTCTCTGTTATCCAAATTTTGTCCAAGAAAATTTGACAACAGTACAATAATTATATCTAGTAGAATTATGCCATGTGTCCACAGTTCCACACTTCAAATAATTTACTCTACAGTAAGTTTAATTCACCGTTACATGTTTTTTGTGCTTTGTTTATTCATTTGTTGAAATCTAACACTAGGGCTCGAGTTGCCTGCAACGAAATTTTTAAAAAGATAATTTTCAAAAAGATAATTTTTCAAAAAGATAATTTTTCAAAAAGATATTTTTTTCAAAAAGATCATTTCTCAAAAAGATCATTTTTAAAAACCTCGCCCCAGAAATGTCATCTGGCAAATATTTCTGATGGAAAAGTTTCCATCTGACTACTACCATGTATGAAGCATTAAACTTTCACAAAATGACTAGCCCACCTTCGATCGGATATCACTTAACCTTATAAAAATGGCATTTCTAGTTCAAAAATTCAAGTCATAATATTATTATTAAAGTACCCAAGTTACAGAAAAAGGACCTGCGCTATGCCAAGCATGCAATAAAAACTATGCATAGTATGATCTACATGTAGGCGTAGGTTACGCAGTGCAAGTGTAAACTACGCGAATATAAAGTTTAGAATAAGTGCAAAACTACTGCAAGCAATGAGTCATATTCATTGATGGAGTAAAATATCAAAGGGCAGCTCAGGCTTTGTCAGCACTACGCTGATAACGTTTAATCCTATAAATTCCTTCATCTCTCTCCTCCGTTTACCCAAAAAGTTTAAACCTTTCAAAACTTAAAAAACTCAGTTATCTAATCGCGACCCTCCCACTGCGAAAGGGATTATCGCCACGGCTCAAAACCACCTTCGCTGAAGCCTCCGCGTATGCGTGCACAAGCGATTATGTGCAAATATGTGCGCGGTAGTTAACGACCAACTAAACGTGCTCCGACGTTTGCCATTGGATGCGTTCTCCTTCCCCTCTCAATGCATATCGGCACGTTCTGACAATATTTGAGAAAAAGTTCATTCAGTACACTTGCGCGGTGCCCGTTAAAAGTACACTCGGCAGCCAGCCGTGGCCGCGGCCTACAGGCCTACATCCGAGCCAGCCGTTAACACACTAAACAAACTCAGTCCGAAGTTCGAAACGCTAAGCCAAGTAACAGACTGAGGGCTGTCGTTGCAAGATGACTTTATTATTATTATTCATATAGGGCCTGGCTGCATTTAGTCGATGTATTGGAACCATAGCAATAATAATTGACTATGCCAGATAGGAGGTCAATTTCACTAAGTGACAGAATCTAACGCAAAGCATGCAACAAGGGGTCACTGCTCCACACCGTGTCTGCTATAACTGTGTTTGCATGCTGAGGCTTTTAATGTTCTTATGAGACCGACACAGCTCTAAAATGAACCTTGCCAGCATTTCCTGATTCGATTGCTTTTAAACCGTTAACGGTTTTATTGGGTTTAAAACTGCACGGCAGCGTTTGCAGCAGCAAGCCTTACTCGCTGCATGCTAGCTTACGCAAACTTCGCTCTCCTCTTGTTAAACAAATATTTTGACCTAAATTTAATCTACTCTCCGTTACCCAAGTGACAAACATTTAAACTCGCCCCGCTCGCGGGCAAAATGTTTTCCGGCATAACTAATTAGCAACTTCTCTACTTTATATACAGCTGCGGATCTACAGTGCATATACACCGTGATCTACACACTATACAGTGTGTAAATAATGAAGGGATATTTAATTGTGCTCAGCTGTACACGAAATGCGCAATTTGAAATTAAAATGTGCACTGTGCAGTATTTGGTAAATGTTAAATTGAGTACTGTACAGGTGTATAGGAGATGGGGATGTGCAATTGTAAAAATTGCAATGTGTATTGTTGAAAATCAATAAGCACTGTAAACAATGGCTTCGCAAACTCTCGTTAACACCCCATCCCACCTCCCGCTCGCGAGTTCTGCACGGGATGAAAAATTTAACATTTGACTGAAATGTGCAGTTGTTAATTTATCTTAAATGATCACATCAAATAAGGATTTTTTTTTAAATTATCTCCGTAAAGCGCCATTATAATCACACCCCCTCCCCCAAATGCAACACTGATTATTATCTTACACACTATTCCCAACCCTCCAATTAAAATATTTAAGTATAGGTTCATCTGTTTGCTTCTTCTGAGTGAACATTCGCACTGAACAACCTGCTATTAGAGAGCTCTGACTCTAGTATAGACCCAAAACCACAGCGCGGCAGCGTTTCGCTGGAGCTACATTGTCAGGTTACTCATGAATGCAGAGTACTACACTGCAAAGGCTAATCATATGACTATATACGGTGGGGTAATCTATCACACAAAGCCATGGCGTTTAGTAATTAAACTTAATAGGGGTGACTTCAATAACAAAATTATACTGTCCGTTTTCTGTAGATGGATAGACAAAAACAATGATCTCGACTTCATTGTTCAAAACTTTTACAAATCAAAAGACAAGGGAATGCTCAATATTAAACCTGTACAATTCGCATCATAAATTAGTCAGGCCTACAAATATAGGGCCTAATAACGCTTACAAATCTCACGACTTGGGCATACCAGAGTTTCGCTTCCATCGTTTACGTCAGCTATGGCTTGGACTAAAATAATTTAAGCAAGCACAACAAGCCAATTCAGCTTTTAGGTGACTAATGAGAAGCCTAAATCTCCTCTTGTTAGCCCTCCAATGAAGTCGTCCAGAGAGAGCCATCTTTCGCTGAGCAAAGTGGCTCATTGAGGAATGTGTACTTAACGCCGCACGAGAGGTATGTCCTCTTCACCCCCACCCTACCCCTCCTGTTCCCCCCTTCCCCACACACCCCCTCCCCCCTTACACCTCCTTCTCCTTGCTTGAGGGAGGCTGCAGCTGTACTTTCGTCGGGTCATTAAGGGCATAATTTTTACGACATAGGCCAAACGAGTGTTGAGGAAATCAGTTTAGGTATTTAGCGTACCATAGCTGAGCTCGGCTTTAGCCTAAATGCGCGCCTAACAAATAATACTTCCAGCTACGGTATTACTAATAACTTAATAGATTACCATAGCTAGGCGATGCAAGTGCACAACAAGAGAGTTCAAAACTTTAAGGTAACAGTTTTTCGCTCATGTCGTTGAAGATATTAAAAGTTTAAAACTGTCATAAAGACAGTTTTAAACTTTTAATTTCTTCAACGACTTCAAGAAAGACACGCAAAATTAAAAAAGTCGAGAAATTCAGACACATCATTGTCTGGAAAAAAATACTGGGAAAATTAAATTCACTATAAAAAACAAAACTGAATGGAGACAGAAGAAACTAGCAAAAAAACAATAATTAAATGCTTAGCATCACGCACAAGTAAAAATCACATAGGGAATAAAATGCATAACGCAAAACAAATTCCATCATTACCAAACACACGTAAATGTAGCTTTCTTTGATAATAATGAATAGCCTAGCACAAAATAGAATTTTGTATATATGTAGGCTGATAGCCTAGCACATCTTATAATCACTCATCAAAACACCATTCATCACCAGTGGATTGCGACTACGCATGTATGCAATTTATTTCAAGCACAAAGCACAAATCAAAACATCGATTCTTAATACATAAAATAAATTAAATTAAATAATACTCGAAAAAGGAGACCGAAGGCCCTAGTGGCACTGATATGATTCCCACAAAATGCATGAAAAACACAGTTTTGATTGAGCAATACAGTCCATATTTCAATGAAACCAATAGCCTACATTATGGGGCTTGTTGGAATCTTGGTTAAAATTTTAGCGCCAAAATGTCGGTTAATTGACTACTATAAATTATAATACGTACCATGTACTAGTATAAAATACATAAGTACGCAACTACGTGTAGTACACACAATTATAACACAATAAATTCATTAATTGTAATACACAGGATCGTTTAATCATCAAGTCATTAGTACGTATTATACGTATTATACGTATTATACGTATTATACGTATCATGCGTATCATAATACGTCAGTATAATAGAACAATATTATACTTGAACCATATTGAGCATGTAACCTACCTGCCAGGAGTGCCCTGTCGGATGTGTCAATGTATTGAGAATACAGGCAAGCCATTGCAGTTTAGGCACGTCTCACTGTCCACAGAAAATGTGTATTCAGACGTGTGATTATTATCGCTCACAAGCTAATTTTATAAAATCAATCTACACAGCATAAAATCTGCATTCAGAATAATTATATTCCATATATAGAGTCAAGACCTTAATTTGAATAAAGTTTAAAAGAAAATAGAAGACGTCCGACTGACTATATCGCCATGAAAACGTAGTAGAATCAAAATCACAGGCAATCACTGACAAAACCGAGTGGAAAGTTAGCTCGCTACATATAATTTATATAATATAGACCGTCAAGCAAAAGGCAAAATATGACTCGCAGCAAAATATCAGATTATGATTTTTACCATGCATAATTATAATGAATGACATAAGATAAATAATTTCTATTCAGACAGGAAAACACAAGAGAATATTACAAAAGACATTTTCTATTCCAAATAGGTATTTTAAGTAGGTCTATTTTAGCCTGAAATTGCAAATATAAATTTACAATCTAAATAGGATTGGGTGCCATGGAAGGCATCCAATTAACAAAAAACTTGTAATTTATGGCACTACCGTTGACAACTTGACATCAACTAGCCTACATGACCAACTTGTGCCTCTATCACACTAACACAGCCTCAGTAAACTCTCAAAAGTCCAGTTTGAATTCATGTTCTCTTGATCAAAGCTATTTGATCGTTCAGCCCCGGGTAAAGATTCGATTACACAGCCCAACTGAAGCCTCAAGGCTACATCAAACTACAGATTGACACCTTATCAGCACCGCCAGTTCACACAATTGGGCTCAAGTGACCAACTAGCAACTTGGGCAAGTGACCAACCAAGTGATGTGTGATACACTATACAGATCTAACAGATTCGCATTGCCTTCAACACTGAAAGGGAAAAAGCTGCCTGGAGTAGGCTTCAATAATTAGGGCACTACCTTGATTTCTGACCTGATTTTCCCACGCTGCTCAGTCGAGGTCAACGTGCGTTGAAGTAATCTCCCGATCATGCACCTCCACAAGGCGTGTCAAGTCTATCGACGCAAATCTACACTGTAGATATGACTTTAATCAAGCTCTTTTGGTTGGTAGACAACGGTAAATATATATCAAACGTCTATACACCGGTATTGAACGGCTGTGAATGCACATCTGAGTTTTGTCCGGGAGAAAACAATAGCGCCCGAAATATTCTATTTCGGCGTATCGCTGAGACCACCCGGGTCGGGGAAGCCCGCGTGTGTTTATGTTTCAGCTGTAACGCTACGTAGGCACAGCTGCAGTGAAAGGACAGCCTGCCGCGCTGCGCTGGGCCACTGGCAGGGTCGGGCGGGCGATATTTGATGTTCAGTTTACGGGAGAGAGGGGAATTATGCTATTATTGTGAAATTGAAAACTGGTCTTCTCGTATGCCTACTTCACACGTGCGTTCATGCGTAGTCTTCAGACACAGGAATTGAGCTGCGCGGTAGCCGATTTTAAGGCTTAGGTATTTATACTGATAGGCTATAAGCTCAGTTTCTGCATTATTACGACTTAGACTAATTTAAAACATACTATTAACGCAATGAAAATGATTTATTTTAATTTTTATTCGTAATTTGTAAGTGTGCTTGATAGATGCCACATTCGCTCGAGAAGTGGCATCCACCACTCGGGTCATTGCGGAAATAAATTAGCACACGACAAAGCTAAATGTTTCGAGCAAGATAGTCGTGTGCGAAGTATAGCAGTACGTAAAATATAGCTTTCAAGTTCGAAAAAGTACGTAAATAGGCTTAAACTTGTAGTCTTACAGTTTGTTATTTCGCAGTGCTTCATTATTAGAATAAGGATTGCGATAACAAAATAAATATCAAAACAAAGTCGAATTAGACCACGAATTAGGTTGTAACCAATAAAACAGGGTTGTAGTCACCAGTACCCCAGCACGTAGTCACACCGCGCTCCCAGGCCACAGCTGCCCGGGCCTACTCATCCCCTCGGCGCCTACGCAAGTGGGTCAGTCGGTGCAACCACGCCCGCCGCGGCACCGGGACGTTCTAAATGGGCGGTAGGCGGGGCTTAGCCTTGACTGACAGCGCGGTGAGTCACAGTTAGCCCATCTGAGTTGTGGCGTCAATTCTTCAGAAGCATTAAGCTAATTTTAGAAATCAACGCTATTAAAGCTTAGCGTTTTACGATCGCAAGCTAATAAAGTAAAATCTGAATTATCGATGATTTAGTACTAAAAGAGCATAAAATCACATTTTATCAGCTTGGACCTGTAATACCACAAAGTTGTATTAAGATGTACTCTGTTAGTCTATTATACTGCCAAATTACAGAGCTTAATATATTATGATTAAGGAGAAAATGAGACTTTTGATTGTCATTTTTGAGTTGTTTGCGATGTTCTCTAAAACTAAGAGTGCATAAACGCACTTACACAAACGGTTCTACTTCTATAAAAGTGTATAAATCAAAATACCCGTCTACAATTCGTTCCAGCGCTAAAGGTGCATAAACAACGTTAGACTAACAAGACATGAACCAGTATACATGTAGGCCTACTATAATTGACGTTCTATTTACATACATGCAACGGCATGATGATTGCATACTCATTTTTCTTTCCTTTATTATTTCTTTATGTATATTACGTTGATTCCTGGGTTTTCAGAAATTTCTGGGTTTCGGCGTGTCAGATATTCCAGGGTTTTGGCGTGACAGAAATTCCTGGGTTTCGGCGTGACAGAAATTCCTGGATTTTCCACGTGACAAAAATTCATGGCTTTCGGCGTGACAAAAAGACATGATCTTGTGTACATGTAGGCCGACTGTTATTGAAGTTCTATTTACATATATACAACGGCATGGTGATTGCATATCCATTTTCTTTTCTTTATTATTTATTTATTTATATTATGTTGGTTTGTTAAACTTTTTTGTGTGTATCAAAATAATAAAATTGTCACACCCAGTCGGTCGCCAAGAAGCTCAACTTTAGCTATAACCTAAGCTATGATAAGAAAGATGATGATAGTATCCGTTGTGGCTATAAATTTTACCATACTGACAGTGATAGAATTATGGGGCCGTCTATAGGCCTAAAGTAAGCTTACGTCAAGCTATGGGAGCGGGAGGTGTCAACATAGCGATTCTTTTATCAAAGATTAGAAGAAGAAATAATAATGTGACATAGGTCTGTTTTTCGTATCGGTTAAAAATTGGCCACACTGGTAGCGCGCCAGAGGTGGCGCGCCAACATGGCGACTTTAACGGTTAATTTGAATTCTAAATATTACCGTTGCTAGTGAAAGATCGCGAGCTTGAGCTAGTTTTCATGGGTGCAGTGAAGGCATAGGTCATTCGTTTCGAAATTAGGCTTTATTGCAATATTTTGCAGACCCCTAGCCTATATATTTTGAAATTTAGGCCCAACTGACATCAATTGTTAGTTTTTTCAACCGTCTCCCGATTCCAGTGTGATCACTGAAAATTCTTTAAGTTTTATCTAAAAAGCGATACGCAGACTGACTGATAGAATTAAGGGGCCGTCCATAAAGTACGTCACGCTCCGGGAGGGTCGACAAAGTGTGACAATTATTTGTGGTAGGGAGGAAGGGCAGGTCACGTTACGCATGTCAATGCGTCACGCGTGAACATATTCGTGACGTCACGCTAAATTTAGCTCGTATAGGGAGAAGCCTACATCTGTTTTTGCGGGCGAAGCGAGGGGATAAAATAGGCCTTGATTTTTTTTAGTAGGGCGCTTCAGAACAGGGGTGGGGGGGGGGTCAAAGAATGACATTGTGTGACAATGTGTGACAAGCGGGGTGCCTCAAAATGCCATGAACACTAAACAGTAAACAGCGTTACGTACTTTATGGCCAACTCATAATAATTCAACTTCGACTTCACTACTGAACAGCACCCTAGCGGATGATTATTTTCAGTGCACACCGTCAAAATAACCGAACTACAACATTTAAAAAAAAAAAATTTTTTTTTCTTTTTTTATATTATTAAATTTTTTAATTTACATTATTTACACTATACAAGGTCATACATAACAAAAGCTAAATACTCTACAATCCTTGACCTATTCCAAGTCTTCAATTAATATAATAGGTCTAGGCTGTACTAATCGAAATATTAAATAATCACATGAATGAACTTGATATATGCATCTATGCATCCAAGTCTACGGAACAACGTCATCGAAGTGCGGACCCAGGTGTCCTTCCCCCGGCAAAGTAGGGCTACCCCAAATCGCGGCCGCATTTCCCCGTTGGATAGCGATATCCAGACGCTGTCGCAGGAAC
>JAQIWG010007164.1:0-12575 GCA_034695025.1 Chamaedrilus cognettii
CAAAAACGCAAATACGGGATTCCGACGCTCGGACCCCCCCAAACTTAAATCTCGTTGGGGAGCCTCAAGACCAATCAGAATCTTGCTAAAACTTTGCCACATTACTTGTAACATATAGTGACAACTTTTTGCCGCTATTCCAAGTTAAAAAAATAAAATAAACAAAATCTCCATTACCATCACTCCACCCTAGTGTCCATGGCTGCGAATGGCCTACCGCTGCGTAGGCGGGGAATGCGGCTACAAATTCGCGTGTGTGCCTTTTTCAACTATTTATGGCATTGGAGTTTGTTTGGTTGTTTGCACACTGGTTTAGTTTAATAATTATTGAACTCAGAAAAATAATTTAGAAGACTGTTTCTTGAGATGTGCTATTGCATCTCTCCTCTTTAGCACTAGGCCCATTTACTACATTGAGTCATCCTAGTTTTAGATCCAGCTTTTCAAGGATTTTTCACCTCGCTGCCTGTAGGTTGTATGTTGAAGGCGATATCGCTGCCGTGTACTGGGCCTCCTCGCATGGCTGTTGCACAACAACAATGAAGGCGGCACGCAGTGGGGGGGGGGGTAGAGGGGGATCTATTGTTAGTATGTTGTGTTTGCATTCAGTGAAAGCTCTTGTCAGCTCTAGACACAACAGCGATGTGTTTAGTTCACCCTCTTGCACAATATTATAGGGTTATTGCTATTGTGCAGCATTAGCATTAGGGCCTACATGTATGAGCACTGCATTTATATACCTGCAGAGGAAGTTATTTCCCAAGCGACCGCTCTCGCTCTCATTCGGGCTCTCATTCGGTCGTTGTTCCTTCAGAAGTCAGGGAGCCCGGTACATAACTAGGAGACGACCAGTGGGAGGACAAGGGGGCGATTAAATTAGCCATGATGCTCACAGAAATTGTGAATAATTATAATTTTAGATAACTTCGGTATCAGCATAATACTAAGCTCCTTCCCCCAAGGATTACCCTTGGTGCCTCTTCAGGACAACTATTCTTTGGGGCCACTTGGGAATCGCTTTTGAGCCCTTACCAGCATGGTGAAGAGTATCTATGTCGATTTATCCTTATCTTCTATGTGCTTATATGTCTTCCAGGGGCGGTAAACTCCCATATAACCTGAAGTGGATGTTTGTGACCCACCTGCGCAAATTTTGTGTCGATATCTTCAAAACTAGGCGAATGCATCAAGATGAACATACGCACACACGGAAATCCTTGCTTATAGATACAGGCCTAGATGAAGAACCCTTTTTGAGAAATTATTTGAATGATAAATATCTCATGTTGCTAACCAGTCCCTTATTTGAAGATCTTTATACAAATGAAGCCCATTCTGTGGTGCATGGTGCCATTGACTCACATTGATCCACATTTTTGTTTATTCCAAAACTATTATTATATAATAGTATTGGTCCCAACTTAAAAAAGAAGAAATGCGCCGTCGCTGCGGCTTCCAAAATACTTAATTGTCGCTCTTTCCGTCCTTCCTTTCTTCCTTCTTTACCCTCAGTTCTTGTTTGCGTTCTTTTCGTGGCAAACGTGGCGGCAAAGTAATAATAAAATTTGCGTTTCTTCTTTTTTAACGACAGATATTAATTACAAGAGAGGTGTGTAACCTACTGCTACAGCAGCGTAGCTGCTGCAGCTTAAACTGCAGTAGGTAGGCCTGCCAATGAAGGCTATAGTTATAGGCAGTAG
Organism: Chamaedrilus cognettii; assembly: GCA_034695025.1. NCBI lineage: Eukaryota > Metazoa > Annelida > Clitellata > Enchytraeida > Enchytraeidae > Chamaedrilus > Chamaedrilus cognettii. The sequence goes on from JAQIWG010007164.1 coordinate 1,701, forward strand.
GCCTACTGCATGTATGCCCCGCAGGGGCCTCTAGGATGGTCAGTCTTCCCCGCAGGGGCCTCTGGGCGCGGTACGAGAGTCACTGCAGAGACTCTCCTACCGCTCGGAAGTAAGGTGGATGAGGGGGTAAGAGGAAGGACTGGATTTTGAAGTTAAATAGTTACTTGATTCAGTGCAACGTCTTTATTAAAAATTGATAATGGTTTTGTTGGTTTATGGTGCAACGTTTTTATTAAAAACCACTTTGTTAAGGTCTTTGAATTTAAATTGCGATAATTTAAGAGAAATCTGTAGTTCTACAGTACCGGTACTAACACAGAAAATTTGAGCTATTGTATCATTTGCATGCAAATTAATATATGTAAATATTTATTGTCCTATTTTATCTACTCTTTGACTCGTAGTACTGGCTAGTGTCAAATTAAAATTTGAAGTAAGAACTTTGTGACTTGCAATTTTATGATTCAGGTCAGGGTCAAGATGAGTTAACACTTTGATTGATAGCGATTGCACTAAAGACTATAGAACTTTGACATCAAACTGAAAGTAGCCGCTGTACTATTAAATTAGTTGTAGGAACAGTAATAGATTTTACTGTAATAAATTTTAAGTTGTTTTTCTGGTGAAGTGCAGAAGCCCTGAACCAAGCGTTTATATTATCGTTGTAACCGACAAAGATTTACTCGCATGAACGCTAGTTGCCAGATATGTTTACAAACTATTTTCGCTAATGATTATTTGGCATGCCTAATTGCCTATTATGAATTCGGTTCGGTTTTTGTATTCCTACAGGGTCAAAATCATCGGTTTCGATATGCTGCATGCATTTTGGTATATGATAGAGTATTGTTCTACAGTTAGTTTCCGGGATGTTGGCATGTGAACAAAAAACGATTAGACCAGCCACTTCAATCCCAATACTAAAAGTATTGGAAAAGTGAATCTTTCCACTTTTAAATAAAATCTTGAAAACGGTTAGAAATGCCAATTCTGATTGTAGTTTTGGAAAACATCCTAAAAAAGGGACTATTGCATCAATTAGGTCTACAGGTAGGCAAATTGTGAGAAATATTCTGTTTTGAGGAAGTTGTTTTTACGGAGTTCTTTCGTAAGCTATGACATATGGTTAAAGAGTGACCAAGCCAACTGTCATGTATTTTGTAGCCTCTCAGTTCAAACGTGCTGATAATAAAATTAGTAGGCCTAGATGTACAAAATGATGTACATGAAACTAGTTGTATTTAGCTACTAAAAATATATTGATGCATACTCCAACTTCAATCTATCCTCTCATTGACTGGCTAGTACTATAAAGTACACAGAGTAGCAGAATTGTTATTTCAGGCAAATTGTTTACCCCTGCAACATGGGGAACAAAGATTTGGCTTGCAGCACAGAACTTCCCGGGCGAGTCTTAAAAGCGACTAAAGAGGGGAAGCAGTCTGCTCATAGCTGCTCACAGAACCAGACTGTAATACTTTACGTTACGGTATTGCACACGATCCTTAAACACTCAAAACCACTTTGCATTAATCTAGTGCGTTCTCTAGATCTGATTTACGTAGACTGGAAGTTTCTGTTTTATTTATGCGCTTGGCAGTCACGTCGCATCTTCTCGTTTTGTTTGATGTGTGACAGTTGCGCCCTCATCTCTGATGACCCTTTCTGGTTGGTTGTTTGCTATGCTGCAGACCAACCAATCACAGGCGAACTGGGCCTCGTGGAGGAGCGTGAGATAGAGTCGGTCGCGACACAGCCACCGTGCTTCGTTGTTGTCGGCGCGACGATGCACGCGCGCACGGTTGTCGTCAACAGACTCTTCCAGCGCGAGGTGACTGCTCGTCAATCCCTGACTTGTGTGTTTATGTATGGATTATCTTTTATTTGTGTGGTTTTACACTACGGTATTTCATGGGTTTTCAGTACTTTTCACCAATAAGATATTGATCAATGCCTATGATGAAGGGATGTTCCCGATGATGTCCTTGGTCGCCAAAGCAGACTCTAGACTCATTATTATTATTATTGTTATTATTATTATTATTAGTATTCTTATTATTATTGTTATTAATTTTACTTCAATTCAATTAAGACTTGCCAGAGCAAAAATGCACGGGTGAGCAATTTTTTGATATTTACCATCTTGTTTTGCACTAGTGTGCTGCGATGCCGTTAAGGGCCAAACAACAAACTAATCTCTGACTTGCAAGCCAACGGCTGGCGATCTTTTTCTTTTGATGAACCATTTGTGTGATACTCCTGTTGTATTAAATTTTGTCTCTTGTGGTAAAACACTTGGTTGTGCAATTTTCGTACACGTTCAATCAAAGGTAACAGATTTTTTCTGCAGATGTACCGTATATTTCTCGCTGTACTAATTATGGATGTTTAATTATCTGCCTCTGCTGTCCTCACAAAAATTTGTGCTAATTCATTGACGTAATTCAGAGAAGTTGAACTTAATCCGAAGCAATGACACACTATCCTTTAGCGAGATATGCCTCATATCACTTCAACTTCAACTTCTCTGCTACACTCCACCCAAATGGATTTGCAGTTCTGAGGGACCTAGACCATCTTTGCAAAGGGTGCATGAAGTGAATCGAAATTATTTGCCGTGGCCGGAATTCAAACCGACATGCTGTCGAGCCTGTAATCTGAGCTCCGCAACTTAGACCACTTGGCCACAACGCTTTGTTTATATTGTCTTTATCTGTTGGGATGAGCGTTAAGTGTGGACTCATATTGCAGGTCGTACAGGCGCTTGCCCCCCCCGCCGAGTCAGAGCGACGCGCTCGCTGGCGCACGATTCTCTTCCGCTACAGCACCAAGAACCGCCTGACGCGCCTCGACGACCACACCCACGTCGGCCCGCCCACGCCCAAAAAGTCCAAGGCGTGGGTGTCCGTGAACCTCAGCGAGGTTCAGATCGACGACCTGTCCATCGACGACCCCCCGAGGGAGGGGGAGGGGGGGAGCGGCGGGGAGTCGGGAGGGGGCACGCTAGACGTGCAGTTTAAGCACCCTCTGCTGGAGGCCGGTGCGCGCGTGATGGTGATGTGCGCGGGGGAGGGCATGCGGGCGCACGAGAGGGCGTATCAGACGTGCACGCGCGGCGTCAGTCCCATCATCATCTACGCCATCGCCGACGTGCTCTTTAGCGACCAGGTCAGCTGTACGAGCAGTGATTGGGTGGGCTCTGTCTGGGTTTACGACTATTTACTATAGATTGTGTTATTAGTTTTCAATGCTGAGTAGCGATCAATGTCTGATTTAGGTACGTTATATAATAATATGAAATTTGTATTTGTCAATTTTTAAAGTAAAATATATGGTAAAAAGTACTTAAGATATGAATCGTCTCTCTTTTGTAGTATGTTGAAGTGTTATTTTTCGTATGATATGATAATGTTCATAATGAATGTGTGCAGTGTACCTTGTAAAATATAAGAAGAATATAACTACTTTATATAAAAATGCCGGCGATCCTTCCGATTACGTATCACAATGCGAAAATTTCAGATGTAGCTACGTTTGTTTCGAGATGCATGAGACCTTGAATTTAACTCCTCTATGCTAGCAATTGAAAGTGAATCTAAAGTTCCCAATGCTGATGTGTGTTAGAAAGTCTTGTCAAGATACCAGCACTGGTGAAATACAATTTTTAGCCTCTGCACTCGTTTTACTCGAAACTAGTTTATTTGCGTGTCCTCAGGAGTTGGACTGGCTGCGGTTCATGCGCTCCAAAGCTCTCGACATGTCCATATTCTTTGTCCGAGTTCCTTCGCCCCTCCTCTCCATCTCGCCCCTCCCCACCGCCTCTGCCGCCGTAACGACCAACGGCTGCGTGGTCGCCCCCCCTCAGCTCAACGGCGGCGACTGCGCCGACTCGTCCCTTGACCTGCTCAAGCAGCTCGCCGACCTCGGCGTGCCATGCAGCGTGCCCGGGGACTGGTGCGAGGGTGCGTGCCCCCTGCTGACCTCACCCTCGTCCGTCTGCCTCGACGTCGACAGCGACTCGTACTCGGCGGAGAGCGAGCTGCTCGAGAGCTTTGAGTCGTTTCCAAGCATCGCGCCCTTCATGCAGGCCACCCTCCAGCGCAGGCACGTCTCTAGCTGACTCTAGGTGTCATTCGTGAATGAAGGTTTATGTACGCTGGTGCAGGCTTGTGTCCGCGGTGTCACTTGTGAATGAGGGTTTACCTGGTGCAGGCTTGTGTCAGCGGTGTCACTCGTGAATGAGGGTTTATATGGTGCAGGCTTGGGTTAGTGGTGTCACTAGTGAATGAGGGATTATCTGGTGCAGTTTTGTGTCAGCAGTGTCACTAGTAAATGAGGGTTTATCTGGTGCAGGCTTGGGTCAGCGGTGTCACTAGTAAATGAGGGTTTATCTGGTGCAGGCTTGTGTCAGCGGTATCACTCGCGAACGTTGTGCACGTGCGTTGTCTGGAGATGATGATCGCGCGTGCGTACGACATGCAGTGGGACGTCATGGGCACACCCAAGCGACTCAGCTTCGCCAAGGAGAAGGAGGTAAGGTGTCTAGGTGGTGTGATTGGATTGATTTTTTTTAGCGTACTTCAGAACGGTGGTTTTGAGAGTGTAGTGTGTGCGTGTTAGCCCCGAGGCACCGAACCGGACCGCAATTAGTCACTTTTGCAGCGACTATTTACAGTCCGGTTTAGCGCATCAGGGCTAAGCGAAGCAAAGCTCCGCCTTCTTTAGTCACTTTTTATAACTCGCCCGGGAACTCTGGGCTGCAAGTGAATTCTTTGTGGACCGATTTATCTTTATTGCAGGGCATAGAAAGGGCTTCAGAATGGCATGCAATTTTACTGCACAGATGAAGGTGTTCAGACTTCTGAATACTACGGTATTTGCTATAGGTAAATTTGACTGGTGGCAATTATGCCATAATAAATTAATTTTCTATCGCTTTGTGCCGGTTGCGCCTCGTACGCCTGCACTGGTTGCGCGTCGCATGCCTCTCTGGCATTGTGCAGGAGGAGTTGTTCCGGTCGTTGATGGACATCATCCGCACGAAGCAGGACGAAATCAAACGCATGATCGCCGAGACGATCGCTGCGATGAAGGATGAGCTCGTCAACAAGGCTGCGCAGCATCAGTTCAGAGGTACGGTGTCCCACACTCTGTGTGTGCTCATCCGTGTTGCCGGTCACTTGTAGGACTGTAGGTGCTTGTGGTTGTGGTGTGATATGTGGTATGTTTGTGTGCAGACATATACTCCAAGTGGTGTGTTGTGTGTAGACATCTATGCAGATTGGTTTGTTTGTATGCAGACATCTACTCCAAGTGGTATGTTGTGTGCAGACATCTACGCCAAGTGGTATGTTGTGTGCAGACATCTACGCCAAGTGGTGTGTTGTGTGTAGACATCCATGAGTGATGTGGTTGTGTGCTGACTTCTAAGACGTGTGGTGTATTTGTGTAGAGACATCTGCCGCAGAGTGGTGTGGTTGTGTGCAGATATCCACGTCGAGTATGTGGTTGTGCACAGACATCGTGATCCCGGAGAATGGAGAGATCACGTCGGCCAAGGAGCTGCAGCAGTGCACGGTGCAGATCCAGGACCTCGTCCTCGCCAGCCTCAACACGGCCGTGGGCTGTAAGCTGCTCAGCTCCGTCGACGTCCTGCGCGACTGCTACACCGGTCGGTTCACCGGGATGTTCACCGGTCTGTTGTCCACCGGGATGTTCACTGGTCTATTAACCGGTTTGTTCACCGGTCTGTTCACCGGGCTATTCATCGGTCTGTGCATCTATCTGTTGTCCAGCAGGATTTTTACCGGTCTGTTGTCCACCGGTCTGTTTACCGGTCTGTTGTTCACTGGTCTGTTCACCGGTCTGTTGTCCACCTGTCTGTACACCGGTCTGTTGTTCACTGGTCTGTTCGCTGGGCTGTCCATCAGTGTGTTCACTGGTATGTTCACCGGTCAGTTTGCCATACCGCCGAATTCTGCTAAACTATATATTTATTGACCCTTTAACATTACCTAACGATAACGGTTAGTATGCTCATAAAAACCACACGTTTTGAATTTGAATTTTTTGTGTTGGTGTTCAATAACGTTCTTTAGACTACAGCGCAGCCAAAACTGCAGCTAAAAATTAGCTTGAAAGTCCAGTAGATTTTGATTTAGCAGTAATGTTGGACGAATAGAATTGTAATTGTAAGCTAAGCGATTGGTTTTCATTCAGCTTCAAGCCAGGCCATTGACTTGAGTCATATGCATTTGTTTCCTATCGCTCAGAATCGACGTTCGCTACAGATCGCACAGCAGGCCTGTCTCTAGGAATCGACATTCAGAACACAATGCGCTCAGCGCCGGCGTCGATTCTAGACGTTCTGCTGTTAAGGAGTTAACTCTCGCTGATGCTAACGGTTAACATCAACTTTCTACTGACAGTGTATTATTTATATTAGGCTTGTAATTATGCTCGAGCTTATTCATATTAATTTTGAATTATTGGCTGCTACAAAATATGAAGTGTTATGATCTGTTGTGAGCAGGAGTGCTAACGCGCTGTTTGCACTCGCTGGAGCAGCGAGACTTGGACCAATCGGAGCCACTGGGGACATCAAAGGCTCTCGCAGAGGTACTATCAATTAGTACACTTTATGATGAAGTTTTAAATGTGAATGCGAGAAAAATAGAAATTTATATTTAAAATCAAACTCTGATAGTGGAAGTAATATAGATTATTCACTATTTAGGCATGCATGTGCTAATTTGGCGTTATGTATAAAGAAGAATTCAGCATAGCTGCTTAACTTTTGTTGCAGATACTGAACGCGGCGTACCAGGTTGAAATAACTGTCAGCACTGGAGAATCCTTTGTGAAGACCGTCATCATGAAGATGAAGCAGGTACTTTTTGATGAATCCTCCGATAATATGCAATTTTTTGTGTAAAAATTTTAATGACTGGTAGCATTGTATCATTATTAATAAATGCTTCTTAATTAATAAATAAACATTCAATCAGATGCCAGACTTCTTGATTGAGTTTTCTTCTGATGCCACTTCTCTTACTTGTGTACTATCTGTACTATCTGTACTATCGCTGTCAGTATCAATGTCTGATGCCATGCCTGATGTCATACCTAATGCTATATTTGATGCCATGCCTGGTGCCATGTTAGGTAGTGCTGATGTCATGTCTATTGCTGATGTCATGTCTGGTGTCATGTCTAGTGCTGATGTCATGTTTGGTGTCGTGTCTATTGCCGATGCCATGTCAGGTGTCATGTCTGGTGCTGATGTCAATCCTGGTGCTGATGTCAATCCTGGTGCTGATGCCATATCTGGTGTCATGTATATTGCTGATGCCATGTATATTGCTGATGCCATGTCTGGTGTCACGTCTGGTGCTGATGCCATGTCTGGTGTCATGTTTTTTGTTGATGCCATGTCTGGTGTCATGTCTGGTGTCATGTCTATTGCTGATGTCATGTCTGGTGTCATGTCTATTGCTGATGTCATGTCTGGTGTCATGCGTGGTGCTGATGCCATGTCTGGTGTCATGTCTGGCGCTGACACCATGCTTCATGTGTTGGTGCAGCTGATGCAGTCGGTGCTGTGGCGCAGTGCCCCGTGTGTCGACAGTGAGTGGAAGCGCAGGGTTGCGTCCAACATGCTTGCCACCCTCACCGAGCCTCGCTGTCAGAGGTCTGCGCCCTCCTTTGCTACCTCACTCACTGCCTCATTCATTGCTTGGACTGCTATACTTCCTGTTTGAAAAAAGTTGCTGCAATACTTCACTACGAGGCTTAGTGTTCAAATTTACCCGCAAATCGTTAGATGGCACGGATGCAATTTAAAAGCTGCAATTTTTATTGAGTAAAAAAGTACTCTCTTAATAAATATTGTTTTTTTTACTTAAATGTTTAAATGCAAATGTGCAGTAATAAAAAAGGCAGTACTGCCGCTTTTTCATACTGCACATTTGCGCTTGCATCTGCACAGTTCGGTATCAGCTGCACCTGCGCACTTAAATACTCCCTGGTGCAGGCTGGAGCGCTGCGTTGTGTGGTGCAGGCTGGTGCGCAGTGTGGTATGGTGTGGTGCAGGCTGGCGCGCAGTATCTGCGCTCAGATCCAGGACCGCCTGCGGCGCTCGCACGCGACCTTTGAACTGAACCTGCGCCAGCTGGAGCAGCGCCACACCGGGCGCCTCGAGCGCACCGTGGAGCAGCGCGAGCGCGTCGCTAAGCGCTACGCGCCACGCGTAGCGAGACTCAGCCTCGAGAGCCGCTCCCTGCGCGACCTCATCGCATATGGTGCCTACTGCACGCGCACAAGTGCTTACACGCACACACATTGCCCCAAACGGGCTTCGCTAAATTTGTGAATGCTATTACGATCCGGGGTCAAGCCCCATTGTGCAGCCTCTTTGCAGAAGGGGGGAGGCAACGTGCACGTATAAGATGCACGGCAAATGCACCAGGAATCAAGGGTCAATCTCAGACCTTCATCCCGAACGTGTCATGATGGATGTAGTTTTCAACAGAGCTTTGTAAAGAGAGCTTTACAAATTAAATAAAGGAGAAACCCGCACCTCAAAAATGTTGAGTGATGTACAGCGCCCTAGAAATTACTTTAGGTAGGACATGGCGCTCCATAAGTCAGCCTGTATAGAAGAAAAAAAAAAGTGAACAAGTTGTGCGTGTGGTTGAAGGAAAGCCGCGCATGGGTCAGGAGGTGGGGCGGGGTCAGTACGGGATCGTCTACTCGTGCGAAGCGTGGGGGGGATATGGGCCCTGCGCCGTCAAGTCCGTCGTACCGCAGGACGAGAAGCACTGGAACGACCTTGCCATGGAGTTCTATTACTACAAGTGGGTCCCTGCTTCATCCTGTATACATGTTTGCATGTATAATTTTGCATGTAGCTTGATTACGTTGCTAAGTATTTTTCAGACGTTGCTGCATGGATGGTCAATGCTAGCTATTCAGTGCTGAGGACAATGAAGTAGCTTCTGAACTGTGAATGCCCAATAATTTCAGGGGGAATTATTAGTTTAAGGACCGTCTGTAGTAAAGAGACTATTACAGTCTGGTTCTGTGCATGAGAGCCAATCAAGCCACAGAATCGCCTTCCCTTTTTTGCTCACCTTTTACACCGCTCCTGGAGAGCTCTGGGCTGCAAGCCGATGATTTCCCTGCTTGCAGGGGGTCAATAATTTTGATTTACTATTATTATAATCAATTGTCTACAGTTAAGTATCATAATCTCACGAATGTCTCAGGGTTATTGCAATCCCGTTAGTATGAGGTCAACCATGTGTTGCAGGTTTTCCTTGCTCAGTTCTTTAGCTGTTTGTCCATGCTGTGCAATGCTTCACTGCCCATTTGCTTCTTAGTTGCTCAATGCCCAGCCCCTCACTAACGCTCGCTCTGCTGCAGGAACATTCCGGAACACGAGCGCGTCGTCGCGCTACGAGGCTCTGTCATCATCGACCATTACACGGGGGGCGGCCAGCCCGCTGCACTCCTCGTCATGGACCGACTCAAGTGGGACCTCTACTCTGCCATCGAAAAGAAGCTGCCCTGGCCCAGCCGGTACGACCCCTGGCTCTGTCTGTAAGACCCCTGGTCCAGCCGGTAAGACCCTGGTCCAGCTGGTATAACCCTGGTCTCGTCGGTATTACCTCTGGTCCAGCCGGCATGACATCTGGTCTAGCCGGTATGATCCCTGACCCAAGCCGTATAACCCCTGGTCCTGTCGGTATGATTGTTGGCCCAGCCGGCATGACATCTGGTCTAGCCGGTGTGACCCCTGACCCAAGTGGTATAACCCCTGGTCTTGTCGGTATGACCGTTGGCCCAGCCAGTATGACCCCTGGTCCTGTTGGTAGGACCCCTGGTCCAGCCGGTACGACATCTGGTCCAGCCGGTATGACCCCTGACTCAAGCGGTATAACCCGTGGTCCTGTCGGCATGACCCCTGGCCCAACGGTATGATGTCTGGCCCGGTGGCATGAACCGTGACTCATTCGGTATGACACCTGGCCCTGCTGGTAGGAGTCTTTTGCAGGGTGCAGAGATTTTACATGTAAAGATACCCAGGGTCATGCAACTACTGCTATTTGCAATTTGACATAGTTCCATGCCAAATCAACACAGTGACCCAACCACACCCGACTCGGATTTTGTTAAAATTTGGTGGAGTGGTAGTATTTGGTGAAAAGAAATTATTTGTATTTTTTTAAAATTTCTGAACGAGTACTTTCCAAGATACGAGTCGACGAACTTTGATCCAAACGCATCGATCCGTTCGGGTCGAAAGGCTGTAACTCGGGTTCTATGGAACCTTGGAAGATGATATTGATACCAAATTAAAGGTATTTGAAAGAGCTATCTGGAAACACTTACATCAAGAACACCACTACCATACACAATATATTATTTTTGAATTTACACGTTGTGACCTTGACCTTGGTCACATCGCCACCTTCAATTTTTAATTTTTTTTTACTATTTACTGCCATCTACAAGAAGAACATTCAACAGAAAAATCACAGTGGGATCTCTGATAGATTTGTCACAATAATTTATTTACTGTACCACTCGAAATAGAAAAAGTTCTGGTCACAATTGTCATTGTATATAAGTTCGGTACCGTAACAGATAATTAGTTAAAACCAATGATTTTGAAGATATACATATTATGATTAGTATTAAGGAGTTAGTGTTCGCATGCTGCCAAACTCCGCATCACATTCTCTCTGCCAACCTACAGAGACCATATGAGAAACAGATACTAACACTGCACCAGCTGTTTGAATTTGCACAATCTGAAATAGAGAGTATTAACTTCTATTATGCGACTATTGCGGAATATGAACATGAGACCAG
>JAQIWG010007165.1:0-12575 GCA_034695025.1 Chamaedrilus cognettii
ACAATTTTGCAACAAAGTTCAGGAGTTCAAACTCAACAAGCTCCCGAAATAAATCCGACTGATCAAACAAGACTTCGCCTGGCATAATCAGTGCGCACTACCGAAAATCAAAAAGAAATTGGACCTAAGGATATACATGTCCAAATAATTCAATCGATTTTCAGTTATTGGTTCTATCTTTTTGATCGGAGTACTGAGTTTTGTAATTTTGGCAATTATTGTTCGATACATTTTCAAGAAATATTTCAAGCAACTGACGGACACGAAGATCAAAACTCAACTTGCCTTGCAATTTTCTGCAAGCAATGGGAGGCATGTGGTTATAAAATAACAAAATATAGGTGCTTTGGCTAATGATTTGGTTATTGAAACAAATTCTAAAATTTAAGAAATTGAAATTCATGGCTGAAAACTGCTAAAAATAGCTTTTCAGTGGCAAGCTTATGTATATGATCAACTTATTGGAGAAATTACGAAATAAGAAATCAAGCAAACTGTGAGTCTAAAAATGTGCGAGGCCTACATGTTAATAAATATATTGGCGTCTAGATTCAATGTCAAGCCAATTTTCATTCCAAACAAGAAAATTTCAAGATCAAAAATTGCAGCACTCAGAACTGCATCAAAAACCTCACCAATGCGCCCAAAGAGAAAACTGGTTCATCCCACTGCTCCACCCAGATCATCCTCAATGTATTCCGCATCAAAGGAATCCATCGAGATGAACGAAGCTATGGACTTTGTCTAAACTCTATGAAAGCGAAAAATCTAAGCAATTTAGCTTATCTATATTATAAACAATTATTTTTTTTGGTTTTGATTCTTGCACATGATACAACGATCAAAAATCTTACTTCAAGTTAATCTAATATCGAAATATATTCATACTTTCAACTTTGTGTCAAGGTTTTATCAAGGTCTAGCATAAGAAATCTTCAATTTTATTCCTTCCTGATTCCATTCTTCTTTTTCTTTCTTATCTTGGTAATAATCTAATTATCTTTTATGATAGAAATAAAAATCTTATTTGAAGAGGCTCAAAAATTCTGATATTTCAGGCTTCTGATTCTATTCTATTTCTGATCCAGTAGATACAATTTCAGTCCACGTTCGCCGGAATCCTTCAGCCCATTCTCCACACAGCGAACAGCAATCACCCAGTCGTATCTTTTTCCAATAGCTTTTCTTTCAGCATTGATCTTTCTCATTTCCGAAGTTGACGCAGGCCTATAGCCAAACAATATTCCAAGTAGGCCATGTTAGATATCAATCCACAAATTGTTCTTTTTGTCCAGAAGCAGTGCAAATACTCATCCGTAACGATTGAAAATGCCGCATCTACAAACAGACTCAACAAAACGCAACAAATAACACGCACAAAGACAACATTCATGCAAGTTAGATTGATGATATATTGTCATATGGCATTAAAGGTATCATTTGTTAAAGAACTTTGAAACTAATCTTTTTGTGATGAAAGGGAGATCATTTTGTTTCTTCTTTCAATATGTGATGAAGCTGTGAATTTTATCTCTCAGAAGGTGTGCTCATGAAAAATTGCAATATCAATTCATACTTTTGTGATGGTCATTTTTTTTATTTCATGCATAGGCTAATGTTTTGCTCTTGAAGATTTTGAGTCTTTAAAGTATGAGGATAATAGAGTAGCACTGTGAGTATTTACTGCGAGGCAACATGACATTTAACCGAGAGCTAGGCTATACCAACCGTAGCCAGCCAGATGAGAGAATATACCGTGATATATGAGAACAGTCATGCAGCCTACCAGACATTCTGACTATATTCTAGAAGCACACTGTTGCTTCTGGTGAGTATAGGCTTGTAGAGGGGCTATGATACAACTTATAGTACCGGAATACGTAATACCGATGAGGCCTAGGATTAGGCTATAATTACCGATCGTGAAGAATCACGATGCTACGTCATCATTGACATTTAAGATGAGTTTAGTGTCTGACAAGATTTGCTGTTTCGATGTGTGATCTATTCAGTAGATTTAGTTCTTTTGTACAGTTATGTTTATATCGCTGCTGATGATATAGGCTACTAGTGTTAATATGAGTGCCCATTTCATGTGATTGCAGTGTTAGATGCATTTACGTTGAGCTTTTGCAGGCAGATTGCACAGGCCGAATAGGTCTGATAATAAGCCCATGCAGCGGTACAGACTTTTAGCATCAACAATGGTGAATGTAATGTTAAACTTTTACAAATCTTGAAATACAAACCGTAACTTTAGACCACTATCATAGCTTTATTTAGATACCGACGTATTTAGACAAGTTTCAATTCTAGTATATTAGATCTAACCCTACATTTCTATTCTTAACAAATCAACTGAGTAATTGTTTTGTAAGGCTGCGAACTGCGCCATATTGCGCGCTCAGTCTAAGCTGCGAATTAGCTGCACAGCTGCAGCAAGAATGCGAAGCGTTGTCTCGGAAACTTACAGCAGCTGCAGCAAAAACTGCAATGCAGCTACATTTTGCAGGCTAGGTCTAAGCTATAAGATCCACAGTAGAGCCGCGTCTGGACTAGGCTGTACTTGCAAGGCAACTTGCAATGCATAGCTAACCTTGCCCTGCCAACGCAGCAGCAGCAGCAGCTTGACGAGCAGCTTCTGTTCGTTGATTACAACAAGGTGACCAGAGTAGAATTTTACTTATTATTTAATTATTTGTTGCAGGCGGTACTTGCCTACTATTAACGAAGAGTACGATAAGATCTCGTGTCGGAAGCGGACTGAATGCAGCAATGCTTCGTCTCGCCCCTAATTGAATCAATAAGTTCGAATATCGAAATTTTGTGTACAGTATTATATAATTTGTATTGTATTATATTATGGTTATTATGTCACATGATAATATGAGACGTGTTTTTGCTTCATGTGGCCGCTATCGAGCACAATAAAAGGACTGCGAAACGCAATGATTGGTGATTGAGCCTACACGACTAGCCCTCACAGGCGCTTCTCATCGCGACAAATTCAGAAAAGAAATCAGAAATGAATTCAGAAATACAGTATTCAGTCGCCGATAGCGTGAATAGTGCATTATTCAGATGAGATACATGTAGTCAACGTGTAGAATCTACAATAATGTAGTCAACATCAAAGCATAGATCTTCGTCGTGAGATCTTTTCGCATGCCTTCAGTGCTGATTTAGTAGCCCAATGCTGAGTTGTTACGGATTGTGATTTTTTTGTTATATTGCTGTAGTTTGGTTGTTTTTCTTGATGTTTGATATCGCATAACATTGAAAGACATGACGAAATGTTCAGCTATGAAGACATCAACGATTCATATTAGTTAAGAGTAAGAACAGCTGGACACTCGAATTTTTGACATCAACATTATGTTCACTGTTGAAGTCAACATTAGGCTTGAACCATAGTGAACTATGATTCAAGCTTAGTGTGTTTAGGTGTGTAGTATTGTATATATTGCGTGAGTAGCCTATTATATGAAATAAAGCGACAGCTGCGAGAGTTAGAGGTTCTGCTGTCGTCGCCGCTGCATGCAGCAGCGATGGCAGCTCAGCGACGACAGTAGAGCGCTCGATTCTGGCAGTCGAAATTTGGGAACCAAAGTTATTGTACGCAACCTATCCCATAACCGACGATTCTCTAAATTAATATCCTACCAAACTTTTAATCAAATCGCGGACAGCGATACCGTAGCAAAACTCCTGCAATCGATTCCCCAACCAACATCTATATAGAACACAGACAAGAACAGCCTCAATATTGGCGCAGTTAATTTAAGCCCTGATGAAACTGGAGTAGCCTTACGAATCCTTCTCATAAAACAGGGGTGATCTTACGTCTATCTTTAAAAACAGGCGTGGCGCGATGGCGAAGAGATCACTTGACGGGGGTGGGGGTGGGGTGCTGACATAAATTTTCGAAGCCGTCATACGACTATCTTGCACAGCAGCCGTTACGCCACCACATCTTTAAAAAAGCGTAGACCTACGCCTACATCATTCATTTTTGCGCGTAGCGCTACGCCTACCTATTTCTAAATAGGCGCAATGATTTTATTTTAAACTTGTTTTAGGCGTACTACGCGTCCTAAAATAAACCCTGAATATCGGCACAAGGCAAATCACGTTCAGACATTCACCGCAAAACTATTCATAGAGATGCGACTGATGCAGCGGACGGATTAAAGTGTTGTAACTTAACGCACAACAGTACGTCATAGCTTATAGGCCATGGGCGCCCGCACATTGATGCAAGGGGTGCACTGGCACCCCCCTGGCTTTATAACATTGGTTTTTGAAGGGAGGCGGCGGTTGTTGGGCGGCCTAGTTAGTCCGCTTTTGTTAGAATCTCTCTGAAACAGTAGGTAAAGCAGATGCGCGGTAGGTAAAAACGTTTCTGTCAGCACCCCCGCCTGCCCTCCTGTCGAGACTGGCAATTCCTGGATTGTAAAAGTATTTTTTGCACCCCCCTGGATCAAATCCTGCGGGCGCCCATGCTATAGACTACTATAATCATGATCACGGACAGAAAAACAGAAAAATTCACCACTGTCAACAAGACAATGGTCAGACTCCCACAGGATTATCAAGGCCAAGCATCTGCTGCAGAAGACTTGCGGATTTTTCTCATCTTCTTTTTCCAAAAGGCATTCCTCAAACCAGGCCCGTAGCGTGATCATACGCAGGGGGGGGGGGGGGGAGCAAGAAACTTTGCAGGGTGAGCACATTTTATGCCCCATCCAAACTCCAAGACTTCTCCCCTCAAAAACTCAGCTGACAGAAATGTTTCCACCTTTCTTATGAGTCACTATCATATTTTTGGAGCGCAAATACTGCATTACAAACCACACCAGGGGGAGCAGAGGGCCACCGGCCCCCGTCACGCTACGGGCCTGCCTCAAACCATGACGCAAGCAGATGAAAGAGTTGCGGCACTTAGCGCGTCAGTTGTGCATATGACAGAGTGGCTCTGGATCTGAGAATTGCCGCGGAAACACTTTGTCACATTACATGCGAGAATAGCGTTCCTTAAAGCGCTACGCTTGTTGGTTAATATCACGTCACTATCAAAAAGCCCGGCTTTCCTTTCATTTCATTTACGTGTGCTACAGTCCTTCAGTCTTCAGCAATTGGTTCAAAGAGACCAGGGTAGCACTGCTTGTTAGTAGGGGTTTCTGCTCGATGTGTACAGCCAATTGATAGACGTAAATATCTTAATTGTTAGTGCATATCTTCTCACATTCTTCTCAAGGATATGGTCGTACGACAGCGTGCGTAGCCTCATGATTGCGTAGCAGCTTCTTTCTGATGCATCGATATTCACACTGTGTGCAAGAGAATGGACGTTCACCGGTGTGAAGGCGTTGGTGCCTTTTCAGACGATACGCGTAACTAAACCTCTTTCCGCATTGGCCACAACCGTGAGACGGAACGCCGGTGTGCTTACGTAGATGGCGTCGCAGATCTGATGCACACAAATACTTCTTATCGCACTGCTCGCAAGCGTATGGACGCTCGCTGTTGTGCCAAAGTTCGTGTTTCTTTAAGTTTGAGGGCTGAGCGAAACCCCGGCCGCATTGCTTGCAACATAAAGGGCGCTCTCCACTGTGAGTTCGTTTATGAACGGACAGATTATGACTTACTGAAAAGCATTTTCCACACTGTTCACAAGCATAAGGGCGATAACCGGCGTGAAGTCGAATATGTGTCTCAAGATTTGTTTTGCTGGAGAATATCTTTTCGCAATACATGCATGCAAAACTGAGCTTGCTATTGTGTTGTATCCGATGCGTAACTAGATGTGACCTCAGGGTGAAGGTCTTGTCACACTGCGCGCAAGAAAAAGGACGTACGTCAGGCCGGTGAGTGACGAAGTGTCGCCGCAGTTCACCAGCAGAACAGAACCTCTTGTCACACTCGCTGCACGCGTGACGCTTGTCACCGCGGTGACGTTGCAAGTGACGATTCAGACATTCGATACTTTTGAACTTTTTGTCGCATTCAGTGCAGGGCAACGTAAATGCTTTCGTGTGAGTTTCAAGGTGACGCCCTAAGCGTTCGGATCCTGCAAAGCTCTTGCCACAAATTTTACATGGAATTACATCAGTTCTCTCAGCGTGCATGCGTTGTGCATGCTCCAGAACAGCATGGCGTTGTGAGAATTTTTTCCCACATATCTCGCATGCAAACGGCTTCTCTCCAGTATGAGTACGAATATGAGCTTGCAAATTCTGCTTCGACTTGAAGTGCTTGCCGCAATGACAGCATTCATGCTGCCTCGTCTCCATTACCGAGTCAAGTTTCACCGAGTGCATGCGTTTCTCGTGGTTGCGAAGGTTGTCAAGTTGTGTGAAACCTTTATTACACTGACTACAAGCAAAGGGTACCAAATCTCCATGAACTCGAATGTGGATATTCAAACACTTCAGGTACTGAAAACGCTTGCCACAGAGACGGCATTCATGCTGCTTGGCCTCAACTGATTCAAGTTTCACTGAATGCTTACGTTGTCCATGATTTCGAAGGTTGTGAAGTCGTGTGAATCCTTTATTACACTGATTGCAAGTGAAGGGTTTCCGAGCGTTATGACTATGAATGTGAACCCTCAAACTCTTCAGGTACTGAAAACGCTTGCCACAGTGACTGCATTGGTTTTGCTTGCTATAACAGTGTGCTCCCATTTCCATTAGTAGACTCCCCATTTTCATAAGCCACTTCGTTTTGTTTGACTGGAGTTGCTCAACACCCATTCGTTCCAGCCTAACCACGGCTCTACGAATATTAAACCTTCTCAAGGTTCCGTCATCCCAGCTCAGAAGTTCACCAAGCGTCCTGCTGTCAAGTAGAGGCTGTGTACTGTACTTACAGTCGTACACGTGCCCTATAACAGCTGCTGATTCTGTCTTGTTTAAATCATCGTCGGATAATTCAGACTTTATGAAGCTTTGTTCAACATAGACTGAGCCATGTGAGTTAGAATCCAGATGTAAATAACTATTAATACACATTGATTCAAGACTGCTTGATTCCTCTTTGATCTTAACAGCAGCTGATCTGGATCCGTACAAGTCTTGATAACTTTCAGATAATTGACGTTTGGCATTGTATAAGACCTCCGCTTTGATCCAACCACATTGCTCTGACCCACTCACACTCTGTACACAGCCAATGTCTCGATGAGACTCAAGTTCTTGCACACCTACATCAGCCATTGCATCTGTGCTGTTTGAGAGCGTGATGGCAGCCATGCTGTATCTGAACAAGAAGCAAACACTTTTTTATAGTTAAACTTTGTATAACCAAAAAATTCGGCTATCAAAACACAATTCCATAAATAATAATGACTAAATTTTTTAATAGACGAACAACGTAGCCGGCTATTTAAGTACCTTTACCAATAAATCATTTGCAGCTCAGCCACTTTATACTCAAATTTACATTTAAATTTAGATAGGCTGATTTAAACTACTCTTTATTTAATTTCAGATACACCAAGATTTCAGATACACCAGATAACCAAGACACCAAGTTAATAATCAAATTTAGACACCGTAACAGTTTCACACGAAAGGGGAAAGAACTTATTTGACGTAAAGGGAAGGATTGGAAAGGCTGGAGTCAGGTGCAGGCCGGCCAAGAGTGAAGATTGAGGAAAGTGTGTAACGGAGAAACCTTTCAAGAAAAGCCCATACACTGAAAACGTATACCGAATACGAACGGATTTATATAGTCACGGACTCAACAAGAAAACAGCAGGAGAAGGATAAGGCAATAAGAAACACGCTGAAGGAAGTAAGGGCTGCTGGAATTGATGGGGCTAAGATAAGTAGAGGATGTATGATCAGAATGAACGGTAATGAGAAGGTAGTGATATACTAATCTCCCACTTCTAAGTGTAAGGATTAAGAAAGAGTCGGAAGAGCTGAAGGTAGATGAGCAAATAAAAGAAAAATATGAAAAAAGTCATATCGGTACTCCTAGAATAATTTACCGCATGAAGCTGTTGACGCCCCAATGTGAATATGTTCAGAGCGAAATGAACGTACATATACCGGTAACATTACGGGATTTAAATAAGCGTAATAAGCTTTTTCCCCAGTAAGCCGTTGGTACGGGTTTGCCCATGCTGACCCATCCAACGGGCATCAAATACCAAGTACCATTAACATTTTCATAATTTTCAAAACAATTTGCTCGTTTGACGTCCATCACAAGATGGTCGACTGTTGTTGTTGTTTTGCTTTATTTCAAGTCCATCACCCATAGGGCATCTGTGGCTATAGACGGTCTTCCTTCAATCGATAGCTCGTGCGCGCACTGTTGCAGACCATGTTCTACTATACCATACCATCATACCAGCCCCTGTCTGGACTGGACCCATGTCTGTCTACAGCAATGTAAGGTTGCATCCAGGGCTCGCTGCCTGTACGCTGTCATTCATTGCATTGTAGATGGATGAAAAAATCTTGATTGTACCCCCTTGATGAGTAACCCAAGAACCGTCCTCGGCAGGAAATCATTCGCGTGCACCAGCGCAACCATCTATAATGCAGTGAATGACAGTGTACAAACGTAGCTGAGCCGTAGCGTCTAGCGAATGAGATACTGGTGCTGACATGTTCTTTAATTCAGAGCTATCTTCCAGCACTTTACACAAGGTGGACACAGTTTGTTCTACAGTGGAACTGTACAGTAGACCTCAGCAATAGCGCGAGCAGCACAAAGACTTGAGTTGTAGGTACTTGCACCAGCGCAGGAAAGCGTTTACCCCCAGACAGCGTACGCAGTGTATAAGTCAGTTCCACTTTACCATCCGCCCACAGGGTGAAGAAATCTCTCAACGCTGGATGGCAATCGCCGCTGAGGATACAGTGCACTATATTGCAAATGTGATCATTTCTTCACGATTCAAGTGAAGCCAAGCGAGGTTCATTCAGAAGAGGTTTCGCATGTGAGTCTCTGGGCACTCAAAATATGATTCGAGCGGCAGATCTTTGAATCACATACAGTTTCTTGAGGTGTGTCTTAGCCACTGGCGCAAACAAATCCCAACAGTATTCCAGGTGGGTCCTTAAGAAGGCTGTATATGCCTTTCATTTATGCCTATCATATATACTTGAGTAGAGGTTTAATGAACTCATAAATGTCATGAGTACAGTAAACCCCGATGAAAAATCCTATTTTTGTCTCATATTTTGTGCACCCCTACTGGTACCCCCACCACAGGTGCAGCGGTCCTTCCGTTCCGTATCGTTTTGTATATTCATACACGAGCAACACTCATAATGAGCTTCGCTAACGCGAAGCAAAAATCGATTATTAGTTAAATGGTAATTTTCATATTTCTGCTAAAATTATGCTAATTAGGCCTATCTTGTCAGATCTACGTTAAGCAATAGTTCCACGGGCGCCGTAGGCGCCAGGTGGATCTAATTAACTATAAGGTAATTGCTATTGGTCTGTATGATGCAGCCTAATTAGAATCACTAATTGGTTTGGGGATTGGGTCAACTAGGGCATGCTTCCAGGAAGAGGGAACTTGACAAGCTTCCCAGTAATAGTTGTAATATAAAGAGCGCGAATAACTTACCGTAATTAACTTCTTTAATATTGGGCGATAATAGCAGTAAGATTACGCACCAACGCAAACAACTGAAACAGATGCACAGGGCTAATATAATATGGCGAAAGTGGGTCGAGTCCAGGTTGTGCCGGACCAAAACAATGCGTCTGATTGGACACTGATAGCAATATAAATATCGATGGGCTAAATATGCTTTGAGGTTAGAATTTATGGGTAGGGGTTAGGGTTAGGGACCCCTTAGGGTTAGCAAGTTAGGGTTAGGAACTTAGGGCTAGGGTTAGGGTAGAGGCTGTGGTTATGGCTTTTGGGCCAGAATTAGCATATCGGTGGGCGTGTTTGGGACAGGCGAAGCCTTCACAGTGACTGGACGGGACAGTGATTTCGACGGGACGCGCACCCAACATACGAATTGTATATTGGGTGCTAGTTATAGCCAGCTGGCACAAAAGCAAATAGGCCTACTCTAATTATATTATATATAGATCAGATAGTCTAGCTTACAAAAACTTTATTTTAAGTAACAGGGTTTCAAAATGTCCAAAGCAATGTGCGTCAAAGACAACTTTGGCCTATTCCTTCCAACTGATTCATTCAGATTAATAAAAAAAACAGTGTCAAATAAGCCGTTTTGATTCCTTGCTAAAAAAGCCTTTTAATCAGCTTCAATAATAATTAATTGAATTACAACAATAATTAGAATAACAACAATAATTGAATTCTTGTCAGTTGTCACGTAGAGGAACAGTTAGCTTACTGTAACAGTTGTAAGCCCGGTTTGAGGACGCGCTGGTATGGTTAGGGTTATCAACCTGCCAGAAAGGCCTGTCAGAATGGGTAACCTCTGACTCGGCGATTCGAGGACGGCAACGGCTGGATATGACAGCAACCTAACAGCTCGCATGAAACGTTGTCTCTGATTGGTTATTTTTGTGACAAGCCGATCCATTTATTTGGTGTTGCAATTACGATGTCGAGGCATCTCCTGAGGGCAAATTCTTTATAAGTTGATAGTCTGTAACAGCGTATGCATTGATGATTTTTGAGCAATAATTACAGTTGCAGCATTCTGATTGGTTGCATGCAATCAACAGGCTGTTCCGTAGCGTCGCGCAACCGATAAAAGACCGTTGAATTTAAATAGCAAAAACAATAACAAACAAGGTTTAAAACAATATTCATTATGAAAGCATTCAAAGTGAACAAAGACAAACTTATCTTTCTCACTCAAATTGCATATTTTTTTGCAATTCGTCGATTTGAATTATAAAAAATGATCGTTTGAATAATTTACGTATTTTTTTAACACGGGGGAATCCTTTATTACTTTATTACTTAATCCTTTATTTATTTATTTTTTATTTTTTTATTTTTTTATTATTTTTTATTTTTTTTCTTTTGTGTGCGCACTGCTAAGAATCATCCGTTCGGGTGGAGTGCAGTAGTAAAGTTGAAGTTGAAGTTGAAGTTACGTGATCAAATTTCATCAAACCGATTGCGACTTTCGGCCACCATATTTTTTTAAATTTAAAGGGCCTGACAGGCCGCTAACCTCTCGATGATGGGAGGTTAGCCATTTGGGGTTTACCTGCTGGATTTATCAGCGAGGTAGCCGTTCTCAATCGCAAAAAGGACCAAACAGACAAATCGGCGCTGGTAAAGCTCTCTGGTAGCGCTAGCAGCGCGTCCTCGAACCGGGCCGTAATAAAAATCGAAATGCTGCCAAAAAAAATGAATGGGCCGTTCCAATTTGGCAAAAAAACCAGCTTTGGATCTACCACAATTTTTTTTAAGATTTTTATTATGCAGGATTACATTTTAGACATTTTTCAGAATTTCTGGGAATATAATGTAATGTTTTCTTAAATGTAGCATTCCATAACGAAATCTAGGAGAAATGTTTCCGGGGACGCAAATGATAACTTGATAAGTTGGTAACACTGGTTCGTGCGAGACGGCGAGATGTAACGGAAGCAGCGCGCTTATTTAAATTTAATTAATGTAAAGCGAGCTAATTAAAACGTAAATAATTTTTTTTTAACTAATGGTCCAGGACACCAGGGGCCTGTTTCTCAAAGCCTCTCTAACTTTAAGCCTAAACATAATTAGTCCTAAATCTGATTTGAACAAAATAAAATCCATTCGCTGACTAGGCAACCATGACGTCATCATTTTGGTTTATTGAGCATGGCGGTGCGGAGTTTTAAATGATAAAGGATAAGATTTCCTTTAGTCTTTCTTAAAAACTTCTTAAGACTAAATTGAGCCTAAGATTAAAAATTTTTGAGAAACAGGCCCCTGAGTCTAAGTTCCTAGTAATATATCAGTGAAAGAAGAAAGTTTTACATTATGGAGAAAAGAAAACTGAAAATAGAAGCAGAAGAAAGTAAATGTCTACCAGAAAAATCTGAAAAAGTAAGTTACTAACTGCTGGTTGCTCGACCTCGATTTAAGTTAGTTAGTTTTGTGGTCCAAACCAACCGATCAAAATTATTTGATGCAATTCTCTCATAGATTTCCATCCTTTAAATCGGACGACAAAATTAAATCGCACTTTAATCGAGGCCGAGCAACCAGCAGTCAGACCCCCTGAGCGCGCCATGCTTAAGATTGCAGCCAACCCGTTTGAATTTTCAGCATGGCGTAAGACAAATAATAGTAGGCCTAGATGTATTTTATTGTAACAGTATCAATACACCTAATTAATGGACAAACCATTGAAAATTAATATATTTTAAGCTGTTTACTTTTGTTTTGTATTGTGGAACTATCATTTTGTGCAAACCATAAATTTGGTGCGGCCGAGTTGTTATTTAGTTCTAATATACTTCTGTACATCTATCATTATTTATAATTGTAGCCTTCCTATGGGGGATAGGCCTACTGTAAAACATGAAATTTTCCGTGCATGTTGTAACGTTTGTAAGCCTATTGTTTGGCCTACTTTTAAAGCAACGTTAATTACTAAAATTGCACGTGGTTTATTAAT
>JAQIWG010007166.1:0-12574 GCA_034695025.1 Chamaedrilus cognettii
TAAAGGCCAGTGTTAATTTGAATATGATTGGTTTATAAATAAAAAAGTTATAATTATAGCAATTTTGACCGAAAACGGTCACGCGCGGAGCTTTCTAAAGGGGCCTAGGGTACCCACTTCCTGTCATCCCCCAGACCTAAAACTTTTTCTGAGTTGTTTTTTCATCTAACCTCCTCTAATGAGAGGGTGTGCGACATCAAACTAAAAAAAAAAATTACATTGTAAAATTGGCCACACTAATATAATTATATATATATTATATATATATAAAATATATCAATATTTTATGTATAAGAGATATGTATATATATATACATAACACATAATTTATGAAACCGTCAGCGTGTGGAATAAAAATTAAAACGCTAACGTACTAAACTTCTTTCTATTGACGTCGAATCTGTTAATGTACATGTTTTCAAACAGGTTTAGACGTTTGCGCCCTGATCAGGACTGCGTGAGGTGAGTTTTTTTGGCCGAATGCCCATCCTTCATCACGCCAACCAAATAAATAATTATCTGGAACGGGTCAGCAGCTAGCGACACTTGTGTGTTTAGCAGCCTTGCTGTAGGGCCTGTAACACCATGGTTTTGTAGTTGCCGGCGCGGGGAGTTCAACACTGCATGGTCCTCTGCAGGGACTCAAAGTCAGACGCCTGAACCACTACACCACAGCGCCTCGCTATAGTGTATATGCCTAATGCGCTGTAGAATATACTGAAAATCAGGCCATATTAAGCAATTGTCAAGGGGGTTTTACTAATATAATTTTAAATACGTTTTAAAATTTTCAAGTAGAACTTAAAACAATGTATCAACGTTATATTTCTGAAGCTATATTCACAGTCGGGCGACTTCTTCGCGTCGACCGTGAGGCGGGTGAGGCGGCAAGCTACGCCGAGCGCAGCACAGCGACTAAGAGCGTGCACGTCTGCATCTTTTGCTGTCTGCCCCTATAATTAGCATCAACAGGGATTTATCCAGCACCCCTCCACACCCCCACAAACACCACCCAGTCTATGAGATAC
This sequence comes from Chamaedrilus cognettii, assembly GCA_034695025.1. Lineage (NCBI taxonomy): Eukaryota > Metazoa > Annelida > Clitellata > Enchytraeida > Enchytraeidae > Chamaedrilus > Chamaedrilus cognettii. The sequence continues at coordinate 1,029 of JAQIWG010007166.1, forward strand.
ATCCCCCTCAAAAAATTGCATTAGAAAACTACCCCCCTCCCTGTGGGGGGTGTAGAGGGGATGCAGGGGATCTAGAACACCCCCACCCCCCTATGTGGGGGTGCTGGGATAGGAATAATGAAAGATTTGATATCGAATTGAGAATAGAAAAGTGTGAGAAAGTGATTTTTAGCGCATTTTTTGAAGAAAATTAAGCTATCAACACACGCCGAAATGATCTGTATCCATGCACGAGAAAGCGATTTTAAAGCATTGTATAAACAAAAGTTCCTGCCGGAATCCCCCCCCCCCCCCCCCGGCCGGTCGTGAGGTGTGGACTGGAGTGAAAACGAGAAAGACAATACGTCTACTGTACATGTCTTCGTGTACATGTACATGTCATGAACATGTTCAGCAGGATTCTATAGACTTTAAACGAGAGAGAAAAGAGGAGGCGTGATTATATATAAACACCCGCCTACAATTTCTAACAACCCCCGCTCTTTTTCTAAATCCTAGATAGATCACTGAGTCTGAGGACTGACACCGTGTGCGCCCTCTGCCAGAGCACTTTAAAAGAAATTTTCACTGAGAGTATTTTTTTGGAAAATGGCACTTTTGTGCGTAAAGTTGTCAAAAAGGGCTTCAGGCCTAGTTGATTAGGCTTACAGCATTGTATTTTTAGCTTACTTGCACATTGCCAATTACACAATAGTAGCCATGAGTCTCATCACTCTCATGACCATAACAATGCTACAATAATAAAACTGTGTAAGAAAATCGACATTGACGTGGACCAACACTGTCGGCGACTGCCGTTTAGTAAAGTAAATTGCCTACACCAAAACAACGTAACATAGGCAAAAAGTGGGGGGGGGGAAAGGCAAAGAGCTGGGGGGCAAATCATGAGGGCTGAGGCCGCAATTTTCCCCCCACTTTGTAGGCATATAGTAACAAAATTCTCTGCATGGGCTCTGCGCGGTGTCAGCTTGCGGCAGATAGACTCGCGAATCGCGATAATTGAGTTCGAGCTGTGTGACCGGTTCTACAGTCAAGTCCGCTATCAGAGAACGCGTGGCTGGAGCGGCGGCTCAATCGCTTTTATACATAGCCTCACGGCGGCGCTGATTTACTAAATAGAATAATTAACGAGCTTAATTTTAATTAATCCAAATCAGATGAGATGAAGCGTGTCCGTATTTAGTATACTACAGCGTGGTCCGTGCTTTAGAAACGGAATCCCACGGCTTGAAACTTTTGCCTATCTAGATTAGAGCGTGGGGAAAATTGTTTGATACGTTTAACTGCGATCTTTTTCAGAATCTTTAGGCTACCTGTGTTTAATAGAAGTGTACGATTCATTCTAGCCTGCGAGTCAGACGGTGAGCACGGATCGCCGTTCCCCGGCCTGGACCTCCAACTTCAACTTCAACTTTCCTACCAAACTCCACCCTATTGGATGATTATTTGCAGTGCTGACTAAATTAAGCACCTTTGCAAGGGTGCACATAGAGCTGCAATACTGAATTGAGGGGGAATATATTTTCAATACTGATGGAGGGTGTTTTCAACTAAAATATTTGTTTCTAAATAACAACGATGCTTGAGAGGCCCATTTCATGCACCTTGGCATGAACCGCGATAACATGTTTACCACAACACATTAGAACGAAATTTACAGAAATTCATGGCATATGCTCGGAGCTAACAAACGCCCTATACATGTTTAAAAAAAATGTATAGATCAGATGGTCAAACGATTTTGAAAGAGTTCTGGGGAGAAATTTTAAAAAGCATCAGGCAACACTTCTACCTCCTACACACCGAAATGTCATAAGGCCTTTGTGTGATAACAAAATATAGTTTCAATATACTATAGCACTGTTAGCTTTCAATGAAGCGGTGCGATGAGAGAGACACTGTCCACAAGATACGATTGTCCAAAGTCGAGCTGAAGCCAAGTGGGCACTACGCTCTCATCTTTGGCGCGCGAGAAGGTAAAGCTGCTTTATTATTAGTTGGGGGACTCTTGACTGTTGAATCTCGCCGACAACAAGTTAAAACAAAAGGTATAACTAAAAGTTGAAACATTATTTCAGTAAATCTTCCAATTCAAACTAATCGTGCTGTTGCAGCAAAACTTGCGGTTTCAGCAAATCTTGCTGTCCCAGCAGATCTTGAGGTTTCAGAGAATCTTGCTATTCCAGCCAATCTTGCTATTCCAGCCAATCTTGCAGTTGCAGCGAATCTTGCTGTTCCAGCAAATCTTGCTGTTCCAGCAAATCTTGCTGTTCCAGCAAATCTTTCTGTTCCAGCAAATCTTGCTGTTCCAGCGAATCCTGCAGTTTAAGCGAAGCTTCCAGTTTCAGAGAATTTTTCCGCTCCAGCGAATCCTGCTTGTCCAGCGAATCTTGTTCTTCAAGCGATTGTTGCAATTCAAATGAATCTTGCAATTTGAGGGAATCTTGCAATTTTAGCAAATCTTTCCGTTTTAACAAATCTTCCAGTTTCAGCGAATCTAGCCGTTCCAGCGAATCTTTCTGTTTCGGAGAATCTTGCTCGTCCGGCCGGTGGTGTGTTTTTGCACTTGAACTGAGAGGAGAGGTCAATCGTTCACTTGAACTTGGACGATGCCTGAAAGAATTTACTGAACTGTAACCGATCGTTCGTCAAAATAATAAAAATATAAGTCACAGCAGCTATAATAATAACAAATGTCTGGCCACATGCCACCATCAATCGCTTCCAAGCCGATTTCCAGAAGGAAAAGGAAATTTCCGTCTGAATAACTGATACTTTCAATTTCCCATTGCAGCTATGGCCACATTATTGTTTTACTCTAATTTTTCCATAAATCTGCGCGGAGTGAACACCAACATTTTGATGCCATGCTGTTCTAGATGCTGTGTAAATATTCTTGATGCAAATAAATAATGAAAAAATAATAATAGGCCTAATTGCCGCCGAGGGCGCAGCAGAGAGAAAGGAAACGAGGTATGTCGTGCCTTCAAAGCGCTACACTTTTGTCGGCGTTGCACTTGAAACCATCGGCCACTCCAAGGCGCTGGTGTTTCTTTCCGAGCTTGGTCGCCGCATTGCCGCAGTCACTGGCGATACCCGCGAGGGAGCGTTCTTGATTCAGAATCTATCAGTTGGCATCCAGCGTTTTAATTGTGTGTGCTTTAAGGGCACTTTTATCTCACTATCTGATTCCGAGGGCTAGCCGTCTCAGAGCAAAACGTTTACACCTATGTTTAAGTCCCTCGGGATCGCAGTACCGAAAGAAAATATATATATATATAATATATATAAATATATATATATATAATTTAGACCGTCGGATCGTCCATACTGCAGGCGACCCTCGTAAGCGCCCCTTTCTCTATCAGCGGCTGTCCGTGACACTCCAGAGTTTCAGTGCTGTTTCGTTCCGCTGCACTTTTGTGCACACTCCCGAATCAGAGTCCTAGATTGTCCAGATGGAATTGTTTTTTGTCACAGGCCTATCCTTTACATAGACCGGCTTTCATTGCCTGGGAAAAGAGTACCACGTTAAATAAACGAAAAAAATAACATAGCAACGAGCCTGGAGTTATTTTCGGCATCCAGAGACCTCATCGGGGCAGTGTTGTATAAAATACTTTTAAAAAGTATTTTAATTACAAATTATTAATTACTTTCAGAAATGCAGTTTGATTAGATTTTAAATCAAATTACTTTGAATACAATTGAAATACTAATTACCAATTGCTTAATAGTATTAGATTAGGCCTACTTTGCATTAAATTATTAATAACTTTTTTTAGCTGGAGCCACATATGTTCATATATTTGCTATTTGCATTATTCGCAAAATAAATTGCTGAAGTAAAGGCTATCATTCAATCAATCGCAGTAGTATTAATCGGCTAATAGGTGATTGGCATTGACTTCCATAAATTTTCAATTATGCAAATCACGCAAACGTACATTTAGGCTGATCTAGGCCTACTTGCTAGCTAGTTATGTAATCATGTAAACAGATACTGCAACGGACAAAGTTGTAACATCATAATATGGGTCTTCAACCCAGGAGCTCGCGGATGGCAGACTACTGAGACGAGTGCTTTGGCTGACTGAGCTACAAAGTTCAAATATCCCAAAAGTTTCAACGATTCTAATTGGTGTTTCTTCATAGTACAACGTTCATGTACAGCATTCTTCAGAATTTAAATAACATTGAAGTATTTTTCTACAGTATTCTGCAATGCAAATTGGTCTAACCGCCCAAACAATCAACGTATTGTCATTTAGAAAAATTAGCAATAAGTTAATCTGGCAATTTAAATATTTCACAGCCTCACAGCATTAAATTTGTTAATATACGGAGAGTGGACGGAATTTGAACTTTTCTATTTACTTGATTACTGATTACTTTTTTAAAGTATTTTAATTACTTGATTTAAGTAAATTACTTGCAAAGTAATTATATACAAGTAAAATTACTTCATAAGTAATTTAGTTAGTATTGTAATTACTTGTAATTCAATTACAATACAACGCTACATCGGGGACCTTTATGTTCCCGACGGTGATGATGATGAGATGATTTGCTGAACGTAATCTGAGCCGTAAATGAAATTATTGTTTTAAAACTGAACTCGAACTGATATGATTTTGCTGAAAAATGTAAGTGAAATCATTATGCGCTAACTGAAGTTTAACTTTAGCAGTAATCATTTGTTGAACTGCAACTGAACAGTAACCGAAATGATTGTTCTCGAACTAAATTGAAACGTAAACTGCAATAATTTGCTGAACTCTGACTCAACTCTAACTGAAGTGATTGGTCCCAAACTGAACGCGAACTTGTACTTCAAATAATTTGCTGAACTCTTAGAACTGAGCTGGGACAAAAATGACAGGATTTTTGCGGATGTCTCCTGAAATGTGTATCAAATGCCTTGAAATTTTCATAGTCAGCAGCTCTCATATTCTTGAATATGTAGGCTTACATTGTATATACAATTTGTTCCTGTTAAACTGTTCAATTGTTGCTTCGATTGTAACTTTTGATTCCAAATTTACAGTGATTTACTGTGAATATCTCAATGTATGATAGATTATTGAAACAGATTTCTGATCATTAGCATGTATATGGGCATAATCATTCCCTAGCACAAGTTCAAACTTGTCATCAATATTGGTTTGTGAAACCAATGATCTGTCGTTGGTTTCACAAAGCGACAGTTTTTGGTGCATTTACGAATGCATTACGAACGTCCTGCCCTGATCCTTCAACGACAGAAAGAATGACCCAAATCAATTACGTCTGTGGAGGAGATAATCCTCTAATTTTCGGGCACTCCGTGAAAGTATGGCTAGAGTTCATACATTTCACAGAATTACCATCTGAAATGTTTGACAAAAATGCTTTCAATCAGATTTTAAAGTTAGTTTTATCAGCATCGAAATCAAAGTCGCCTTTGATGAAACGTTTGAGAGCTCGAGCGTTGAGCGGTCATTCTAATCTTCAAGAACTACAGCTGCGAGGCTTCGAATGGATTCAATGCCTTGAGTCTAATGTATTTATAGAGCTAAGGAATATCAAGTCCTTGTACATGGAAGGATTTGGAGCAGAATACATGTCGTTTAGAGACTTTGCTAACTACATATTCCACGACTTAGCACACTCGCCTATTCAAGAAATTACCATGAGAAGAATTTGCTTGGAAACCAACGAAAACACGCGCTTGGATTTTGTCGACAAGTTGTCAATGCTCAACAGAACACTTCGAAGCCTTTTAATTGACAATACTGTCATAAGTCTACTGACAGGAAGAATTTCACAAGCTCTGCCCCTTTTAAGATCACTGTCAATCTCTGTATCTTCTAGTTACGGCACTGACATGCATTGCATATTGGATATTTTACTTTTGGCGCCAGCACTGCAACATCTGCGTATCTACGGATCTTCGGGTATTTCAATCATTCAGTATGGGGATACTGTGAGACGGCATAAACTAACGGGAGACATCGTAGAGGCTCTCAATTCCGGATGTATCCGGATGAGAAATGCTTCTGAGGCTACAGGATGCCAATCTTCAAAAATGCGAGGAATATTTCCATAAATCGTTTGTCTTTTTTCAAAAATAAGAATAATCAGTTTATCACCTTTCCAATTTTCTTTGACGAAAATAATGAGTTGAAATATCTTGACTGTTCCGAAAGCCTATTTCCCTTAGTACTGCCACTAGTAGCAGGATTGGATCATTTGGTTGAGCTAAACATTAAAAACACGGGAATCGAAGGATTTTCTCCAGAACAACTGCTGGTTCTACCTAAGCTTAGGACACAGCTACTGGGAAAGAGCAATCTTATCAATGCCATTCCGGCCGACTACGAATCGGTACTTTTGCAAAATGGTGCCCCTATTGAAACACTGGATTTCTCGGAGTGTCAACTTACACAGATTCCGAGTCAAGAATTTGTTTTTCTTACGTCCTTGAGATATCTCGATCTATCAGGGAATCGCATCCTTTCCGCCGACAGGGTGCTGCGGAACTGTACACAACTCGCTGTCCTTAATTTGAGTGGCAATGCAATTGAACAGTTGTCTTCAGATTTATTAAACAACCGCGAACCCGATTTTCAACAGCTCGAAATTAATCTCACCCAAAACCCTCTGAGTTGTCTCTGCAATGCGACTGAATTCGCCACTTGAATTCAAAAGCAAACTGCCGTAAATATCACCGGTTTGAACGACTACAAATGTTTATACCCAGACGGTACATGGCGGAACCTGATGTCGCTGAGCACTACTATGTTAATGGAGCAATGTGGGATACTCAGAGCTTTAGAAAACAACTCAGCGTGCCCGTGTGATGCCCAAGCCCAAAAGAGCTATTTTAATACGCGCTATGCACTTGCGGAATACTATTGCATGGACGCAGATGAAATCTATTTAACGATTAAATGTTTGGATTTAAACTCAACCAAGTGCAACCGCGTTGATCGCTTGCTAGCGGGGTTGATCGGTGGTTCTGCGGTTATTGCTGGCATTTTTGTCACAGTCCTCATCACCCTCGCAATTATTTATCGACAAATAGAAATTTTGAGATTGAACGGTTTGACGTTGCGGCAAAACGTCACGTTCTACTACTATACGATGCGAGATAGGGAGCGAAAATTTGAACACGACGCCTTCGTGGTTTTTCATCCCAATGATCGAGCTAGCGTCAAAAAAAACTTGATGACTAGGCCCACAGACTTTGGTGTGGATCTGTGCCGAGAGGACGATTTTGCTATCGGTGTAAATCAGCTGCAAGCCTTGCAGAGCAGTGTCTAGCATTGCCGTCATATTATCCTCATTCTGTCGCCAGATTTCGTCGGCGACAACTGGCTAGCCCAGGTAACCATGAGTTCAACGCAGCGACCGCATGATATTTTGCCGATAGTAACACGAGAGATGAAGCTGGACGATACTCATGTATGTTTCTTGGATGTGATGAAGACGTGTTGTCCAATATACTGGTCCGAAAACGCAGATGAACAGAGAAAAGTTGTTTACGATATCAAGAATAGACTAGCGCGGTCAAGAAAACGTCGGCATGAATATAGTGCTCTGCTAGCTTAGATCCTGATTTCTTTAGAAGGCCAACAGGGGCGGATTTTGTAAATATCAACCCAGCAACCTTGCTTCCCCATTGCGAGCAGTGTATATCCATGCAAAATAAATGTTTTTCTTAGCCATTTGTAGGAATGCTTAACGCTTAGTCAGGTATTTGAGCGGCTTTGCGGCTCTGCGGCTCTGAGAGGTTCTGGGTGGCTCTGCGGCAAGTTTCGCTACTCACTGGCCAAATATTACTGCACGGACGCTGATGGCAACGTGATCCGGATGAGCAGCTTCAACCCAAACACAACCAAGTGCATTGACAACCGCACCACTACGTTCTTCATCGGCACCGTTGTAGGCGGAGGCTCCTTTGTCATCATCGTCGCAATGATCTTCAGTTTTTTCATTTTCCACAAGTACAAGCGTCCTCAGAAACACAAGCATCTGCTGGAGTGCGTGGGTCTTTATCGTATTACCGAGTTTATAATGAGAATACAGTGGCATAGGTCTGGAGCATACGAAGCCACGATGCTTTTATCGTGTTTCACTCAGATCAACGACAGAGTGCCAAAGAAAAACTTCTTTCAGGACTGACTGCCTTGGGTGTATACTTTATAATCGTAGATAACAACAGTTTTGGTTTAATCCTTCTTGAAGATTGCAGAACAGAATTAAAATGTACCAGTGTCACCGGCACGTGGTTCTAATTCTCACTCCTAAGTTTGTGTCTGACGACTGGTTCAAACACGTAACGATATGTTCACAACGCAAACTGCGAGCCATTGTACCGATTGTATATCGACCACTTCCGTCAGATGACACTGATGCATGCTTTGTAAACATTTCACAGGCATGCGTGCCGATATACTGATCAAAGCAGGCGGAGGAACAGGAACGACTCTTGAGGGTGGTTCGCAATAGACTGTTGGATAACATCTTCGAAGAACTGACCGACACAACTGGTTGTGATTAACAAGTACAAGTATCGACAATTTGGATAGAGTAACTCGGTTGTGGTAGTAACTAGCCATGTAACGCCTTGTGTATGATTTCGTTCAATATTCATTTAAAACATTCATATACGTAGTAACTGAGCCACCAAGTTAAAGCGCATGGACGCTGTCCAGAGAGGCAACCACCTTTTCGAAGTCAGCGAAGACACTTTCGGCAAACCGATGACACTCCGCAGGTTATCTGCGCATCGCTTTAAAAAAAGTTTAAGAATTCTCAGTGATCGAACTGAAATCGTACATTTCTAAATGTCGGCCCAACAGAATTTGCTGTTGTCCGTTCGGCTCTGAATTTCAAATTACATACGCACTACTACAATAAATATTACATATTTACAATATAGCAATATTTTGAAGCCCGCGATCGACCCGTCCGACCCTCCACGCCTGGCTCTTACTCCGTCCGCCTCTGCTGCCGACACCAGCTGACTCTCAAGCCCGAGTTACATTGGTTCTTCCGCCTGTCGCCCGTTCGTCGTCCCGGAAGAACCCTTCCCGGACGACAAGCGGGCGACAGGCGAAAGAACAAATGTAACTCCGGCTTTAGGCGTATAGACCCAGCGGCGTGCGCAGACTGATTCTCATCGCATTGTGTGTTTTGACAGCGCGATGAGCTATGCGCATTGCGCATGTACAATTACAATATTGTAATTTGTATCAGCGCCGCCATCCACAGTCACAATGGAGAAGGCTATAAAATTATGATCGCTAGTTCCGATCGGCCCTAAACTTTAGCCGTTTAATATCAATTTTTAAAGATAATGGCAACAATCCGCAGTAGAATTCACAACTGCAATTTATTTTCTTATCGTACAATGCAAATATTTAGCAAGGGCAGCAATTTATGCAGAGTCAAGACAGTTATACTGAGTTTGTCGTACGTTAAATGATTCAACACCATTGCCTAAACGAGGCACGCAAACGACTTCACAAGAGACAGTGTCACCATTTGCGATGAGCGCGCTCCGACTTTACCAAATGAACCATTTAGCGCTCGAAAGTATTTTTGACGAACCGTCTGTAAATTGTCTTTCAGAACTCTACCTGACACAAAAACTACTCCTAAATATTTAAGTTCACATTTTCAGTCTAAGGCCTCAGCATTAACTACAATTTTAGTAACATCTACTTTGTGACGTTCACCGATTCTCATACAGACTAATTTGTTTACATTTATCAACATGTCCATAGTTTCAAGCTCGCTCAAACATAGGTCTACCACACACTGCAGGTCACACACAGAGATACTCATTAAGAATATATCGTCTGCGAACATGACAGCATTCCAGCAGATTCCCTTCATGTGACAGACTAAGGAACTATCTCAACGCTTGATGAACAGGTCATTAAGAAAAACAGCAAAAAGCATGGGCGACAGTACACCCCCCTGGCGAACGCCGACAGTTTTTTATACACCCCCACTCAGGGGGTTGTTACAACTGAAATTTTTGGGGGGTGTAGCTCAAAAACCGAGGGGGTGTTGGGGGGCGTGGGAGTGTGTTCGATAAATCCCTGGTGATATATAAGACTATTGTCTTATATTCCACTATGCAGTAGCGGTTCCACATGTATGCCAAAGCACTCATCCTTCGTCCAAAGAGCTTCAGCAAGACTTGCACTATAGACTACTAGTTGACTGCGAAGGACTCACACAGGACATTGTGCCGGCCAGGGTCGTCGATCCATCTGTGGCCGGAGTGTCACCCCCTCCCCCTCCCCCTTCAAGTTTGCCCTTCTTCAAGTTTTGGGTCCAAGCATTTGATAGGCCGCCCCCACCCAGTTTTTGGAGACTGATTTGTTTACATAAGTAGGTCTAGTGCAATGTGCTTAGTATACGGCGTGTGTGTAAGTGGTCCCAAACTGAAGTAAGAAAAGCAAATTTTGTTCCTCTGATAGCACATCCTCCCGTTCGTCATGTTTTACGGAAAAAAATCCATCAGCCCCACCCCCTGCTCCACCCCGGTTGCGATCTTGCATGAGAGCTCCGGATATAAAGTTTTGAGGAGCGGACGACGTCCCTGATGCAAGTCCCTATCACCATGCGTGAAGGTTGTACATTCGTTTAACTGTGTGCATGACATACTAAAAGTGCGCAATTTGGCCCATATCAGATTTTTACCCTCATTAGCCGTACTTATTGAATGACGCTCTGAACCAATGGCGACGGTTTTGGTTGAGGCAGGGCAGAAAGTTGTTCACAGATATTTTTAGAAATGCCCCCCGTGTAGTAGGCCTAATGATGATCTTTCTCAAGCTGTGAACCCATTAATTTTCATATAAGATTAACTTCATTTGTATGTAATTAGTATTTAATTTCAATTTATTAGTAGAAATTGATGTAAACTTTCTACGTCCGTTCGAAGTATAGTGTCAATTGGTAGACCTACCACTTTTTGTTATGCATAATTTAACGTGCGTATGTAAAGAAAATTTTCAATTCTAAGTCAAAGTGCAGAGTTATACAAGAAGATGTTTGTTTGTGCGCAGACCGAAATGTAAAAGCCTGCCGTTCTAAATTTTTAGAAAACTAAATTACGTTGTCGCAATATTCCGCTGACGGAGGGGTGGGCCGTTAGTTTGTTACTTTAGGAAAGAACTTATTCAGCACCCCCGCCCCCTCTCACGCCATCACCACACTACAGCTGAAACTCATACTCAATTTGACTTAAAGGTCGGGCCACACAACTTTTTTGAATCGGGCCAGGTATGGCAACTAATGGTTTGGGGTAGGGCCACCTTCCCAAAGGTCGGGCCAAGGCCAGACCGCGCCCTTATGACGGGACGCCCCTGAAGTGAATCGTGCTTCATATTTTCCATCAATAACCGATATTCCAGACGGAAAAGTGTTAGGCGCAATGCCTCACTATGATAATTACGGGGGTTACGGCCAAGATGGCGGAATCTATTCCAGCGCGTGCGGACAAAGAGCTGACAATTAGCGATTTACTTTGCTATGTGAGTTGC
>JAQIWG010007167.1:0-12574 GCA_034695025.1 Chamaedrilus cognettii
ACACATATAATATATAATTATAAATACACCTATAATATATATACATAAAATACACTGTGCAATAATAGCTGGTATATTGAAAAATAGTGTTAAACAGTAATAATAATAAAAATCTCAGACCAACAGTTAAAAAGTCATACATCAGATCATACAACGACCATGATAAATCTTTCGTTCATACAGCACACAATTCAAAGATCATATAAAATTTATTAACGGCTAGTTGCTCGACCTAGATTTGAGTGCGATTTAGTGACGCAGTCCGATTTAACAAAATTTTCTGTTGCTCGACCTATGTGCGAATAACAATCTGCTAATTAATTTTCCAATTTGCACATTTCTGCGAATTAAGTGCGATTTAACGGCCAAAACATCGAAAAGACAGTTACATTTCAGGATTCAAATTTTCACGATATTATTGAACATTCACCACTATTGACACGTATTAACATGATTAGGGCCTTCCGGAACGCTAATGAAGACAAGAGTTCAGTGATATTTGTGCACATTTACTAAATAGCACGCAAACCGAGAAAAATCGTGGAGCAACCCAAAAATTTCAAACGGCAGTTTGGCTTAAACCTCAGTTTGAGTAATGTGCGATTTAGCATATTTTCAAATTGAGGTCGAGCAACTAGCAGTAAAAGCATAGGTGTCAATCGTTACGCAACATAAAGAATGAAAAGGGAAGAATGCAAACATTTTTGAGTTCAATAGGCTTACTAAAAATATTGCGCTTTAACTCAAAGAAGAATATCGCTATATTCACAGCGCAGGGGATAATTGCATCAGGACACCTTGTATTGAGTCAAATAAAACAGAAAATAAAATGAAAAGAAGGACTGACCCCCTAGCAAAGTGCTCATGACACTAATAGTCAACTTTGCGACAGACATTGACTTTGGTATCGGATACTGGAGGCTGAGATGTGAGACGAGCTCAATGCTGAACACCTACAGGCAGCGAAACGGGCGTTAAAACTTCGCACACAAATACATTTACGACGCATTAAAAATTACAATAAAAAAGTGTAAATCACTACGTTGAACACAATAATACGATGGAAATTATATATATAGATCATCGTTTCTCTTATCATTGCAATAATAATATTGCAAGCACAAAAAATCAGGCGTGCAAAATTCAGTTCCAGCAACGTGTGAAATACAGCATCAAACTATCTGGTAAGAACTCATCTTGATGCCAATTATGAAATATGATATTATAATATAATAAAATAAATTAATACTATTATCGCAAGACAGCCAGTAAAGAAATATCAAAAAGTAGCAGATATGTGCTTTAAAATTATCATATCAAGAAATGATCAAAATGTCATTTTATAATTAACTTCAGGTTTCTATTCAAAAGAAGTTAATCCGAAAGAAGCATCGATCAGGGAGCCTGGTGAATAAACAATGGCCTTGCAGCGCAGAGCTCTTCGGGTGAGTCGTACACGGGGGCCCGGTGAACAAAGAATGGACTTGCAGTCCAGAGCTCTTCGAGTGAGTTGTAGAAGGCAACTCAAAAACGGGGAACGGTTCTGTGGCGGCTCTCCTACACAGAACTGGACTGTAATAGTCTTCGTTACTACACACGGTCCTTGAACTACACATCAACCGCCAAATAACAAAAAGAGTAGACAAAATAAACTATACGGCACGGACTTGTTTGTCGAGCTGTGGCTGTGCGATGAGCTCTGCTATGAAGTCAAGACAAATGTGCATCGAGGGAATACCAGCGACGGTCAGCGGCAACAGTTCGCAGGGATAGCCCTGAAATATTCAATACGGTATTCAAACACACAGCCGTAAAAAACTTAGTCTAAATGGCCGCCGGCCATTTTAGACTATAGTCTAAAATGATCGACGGCCATTTTAGACTACATAGTCTATATAGTCCTGGTCAAAGAATTCGTTTTTGGCAATTTTGGCGACTGGCAGATAAAGCCATACCTGGAAGTGAACGAGTTTGGCGAGTGCCGGGTCTGAGATGAACATCTGGTGCAGTCGAGAGCAGACGAGTCCCTGCACCTCGCGCAAGTCTGACAGCAGGCTCTGCTCATCCTGCACATAAGGCAATATAATACATGCAATACGTCATCATACGTATCATAGGAGGAGGCTCTGCTCACCCTGCACATAGCGACCACAGAACAGTGAACGGCATCGAAAAATTAAAATAAAATAAATGTGACTTTAAAACAAGCGTGACAGTGACCCAACCTTGACCTGACAGGCGCTACCGGTTTAAAATACATCCAAACCCGCGTAATCAAGAAGAATTACTCAACACGGCAGCGATATTTAGTTTAAATCGGCCTGTGGCATTCAGATAGGCCTAAGGTTACAACAATGATACGCCCATTTCTACTGTGCTACACATAAAGTGTATAGCACAAAGTTATTTGTTTTTGTAGTCTAAAAACTACAAAAAACAAACAAAACATTGAAAAGAAATGAAGTTAAATTTCCAGGCGCACCGTGTCCGAGTCGGTCTGGAAACAGGACTCGAGCAACATCTGTACGGCGGCGCTCTCCTGCGCTGCGACGAGCACGCTGCAGAGGTCCTCACGGTCCTTAGTGGGCAGCAGCTGACCACTGACCTTGTCCACCCTCAGGTTAGACTGGCCAACAAAGAATTGGCTTGCAGTCCAAGTTTCCCCGGGCGAATCGTAAAAGGCTATTAAAGAAAGGGGAGTGGTTCTGTGCCGGCTCTCTTAAACAGAACCGGACTGTAATAATCCTCGTTACTACACACTGTTCTTGAACTATCAACCCCCCCCTCAATAGTCACAAAGAGTACATCAAATTATTTAAAACAAACACTCCATGAAATTTTCAACACGGAAGATAAAATGACAAAGTCAATTTTCCAAAAAATCATTCAATTTTGTGAAATAAAATCGACAAAATGTGGCATACAACAGAGATTTATCTACATCCCCCAACACACTTTAATTTCTTTAAATTCTGGATGAATGCCTGGCACCAGTGGCGCTGAAACGGGGGTGGGTAGGAGGGGCAATGCCCCCCCAACTCGGCAATGTGGGGGGCAAACAATAGAATTTGTCTCCCCAGGCTTTGCCCCCCCTAGCCCTCACCACGGAAGTAAAAATTTCCGTCACCCCCCCCCCCCCAGTCGCAGTCTGTAGTAGTCTCTGGCGTGGTCAGACGATAGGTTGAACTTATGGGACGGACACCACTGATTTTGATGGCTACTTCATTCTACAACTTCCTTCTCTAACTTTGCCTCACCCAACCACAGAAACGTTCCGGCGCCTCTGTCTAGCACATAGCAACACAAGTCAGATTGGACTGAGCACACCACACGGGTCAGATTGGACACAACAAAACGACCTGCAATCACACTTCGAGCAGTACTGACGAACCTGAGAAGAGTTAACGGTCTGATTTGAGCAATTATTGTACTGCAATAAAGCTTATTAAAATGACCAGCTGTAAATGCGATATGGAGCTTCTATCAGGAGTACGTCCGATGGACAGTTCTATAAATTGCCATCAATCAACTATGAAACTAAACATCTGCCTTAATTATTGTCTCTTTCTACCATGCATACTTTTGCATGCAATATTGCATGCAATTTTGCATGCAACCGTGTTAAGGCAAACAGACGACCGTTGTCATGACAATTTTTTTAACTAGGTTTCATGCACGGCTTGTTCCCTAACTGGGTTTCAAAAACAGCTTGCATGAAACTCAGTTAAGGACATTTTAATTTTGTCTTTTTTTTAAAATGGTTGCATGCAAAATTGCATGCAAAATATGCATCGTAGAAAGGAGGCCTTAGGCATAGGCGAAGCGTTGTGGCCAAGTTGTCTAAGTCGCGGACTTCGGATTGCGAGTGTGGCAGAGAGTTGGTTCGATTCCCGGCCGCGGCAAAAGATTTTGAGTCACTTCGTGCACCCTTGGCAAAGGTGCTTACTTTTGTCAGCTCTGTAAATAATCATCCAATAGGGTGGAGTGCAGTAGAAAGTGGAGTTGAAGTTAATCTGTTATCGAGCGATCCATGTACCTGTACGTGTGCTGAGAGAAAGGACCTGGATGCAAGAAGAAACGCCTCAAGAATATTCAAGGTGACCTCCATCAGTGGTGGACACCTATGCACAGCCGACATAGTGAGAAATTGGATCATCGTATATATAATTGAAAATCAAATACAATAAAAATTTTGAGAAAACAATGAAGGCCAATTGTTGAATCAAGAATTATTTGAATAATCTCAGATCTATTATAGAACCGCCAATATAACGAGTTATTCGAATATCTTCGATCTACTTCGCACGATCTGATTGTGTCGCGACGTCATTTTTGTTCTATGACAATTTTAAACCAAATAACTCTCTATTGAGCAACCGGGCCTAAATGAAGCAAGCTATGGCATTCAGTAGCAGTCAAACAAGCTGGTTAGAAACTTCCTCCATCAATGCGTTCATTCATTATTCGATTCATTTTCTGGCAAAATCAAAAGGCAGAATTGGATTGAAATGGGTGAAATATATAGTCTAAGGACCATGTGTAGATATGTAAAGGCCAATACAGTCTGCTCCCGTGCAAGAGGGCCGGCACAAATCCGCTCTCCTTCAAAAGTTGCCTTTTACGACTCGCCTGGGGAGCTCTGGGCTGCAAACCAATTCTTTGTTCCTCAGCTTGCAGGGAGTTCAAAGATTAAAACCAATTTAAATAAAGATATACTATTGTTTTTAAGGCAATATATTTACACAAAAAGGCTTAAAGAGCAAAAGAAAAATGAAAAAACACAACAAAAAATACATAAATCTTTAAACGAAGAGGTTCATGCAAAAGGTATAAGGTCATACACAATCAAGATAATGGTATAGAAAGACAGTCAGATGCCAGAGGGAAAAAAATTAATAAAAAGTTACCGAAAGACTCGTTCGTCACAGCGAAGCACAATGAGGGGATCGATGGTAATATCCTCCTCGGAGTAGTCGGCCATCTTGGATCCCCAGCCCTGACCCAACCCCCTGACCCTGTCTGACCTCAGCACGTTCACCGTCGCAACGCGCAGGCTTCAAGCAAAGCACATCCATAACTTAACATACAACCATAGCAAACAATACAATTTTTTCTTGAACCACTAGTGTCGAAAGAAAACAGCGCAAACGGCTCAAAGTTCCCCATAAATCACACATTTCTACTTTCTTAAATATTTATTGTCCACAGGAAACAAACAACACAATTTCCTACAACCCTAGCGTTGAAAGAAAACAGTGCAACCAGCATGAGATTCCTACAAACATCTCACACTTCAACTTTGCAATGTATTGTCGACAGGAAACAAAGCACATGATTTCAAACACCTCCAGCAGCAATAATTTTCTAATTTTTGTAGTTTAAGGACCGTGTGTAGCACAAAGACTACATCATCCGGTCTGTGCAAGGGAGTCTATATTGCAATGGAGCCCGCACGGAACCGCTCCCCCTTCCTTAGTCGCCTTTTACGACTCGCCCGGGGAGCCCTGAGATCAAGCCAATTCTTTCTTCCCTGACCCGAATGCGCCCCTGATACCCCCCCCCAGAGGTCCCCCCAAATTTGATTACAAAACGTTCAAATGTGCCTTTTTCAATAAATTTCTATGTCAAATTCTAAAAAAAACGAGGATGTCCCACAGCCGTTGGCCCCCTCAGGCCGTGGGGTGCGGGGGGCCCCAACGCTGGCCCTGGTAATAGTCTTTGTTGCTACACACACTCCTAAAACTTCTCCCCCCCCCCACAAACAAAAAACTAAACACAAAGTGGTGCAGCGACGCAGACCTCATGGACATGATGCTGTTGAGCTTGACCCACGCGCTCTGCACGAGCTCTCGACAGTGTCGCGGAACCGAGGGGTCAAGCAGGCGTGGCAGGCTTGCGATGAGCGTCGTGCTGTACGGAAGCAGATCCAGTGGAGACTTGCTCAGCAGCTCAGCGAGCAGCAGGGAGCTCTGGGCCGGGGCTGAGGCCACGCAATCCAGCGCTGCACGCGGCAAGGGAACACCTAATAAATTCTAACAAAAAAGTTTTTTATATTTACTATTGGCTGTTATACTAATGTCTATGGCGTTGTCAGTGCCTGTTCTGGGTGTTTTTTAATTCGCCAAAAAATTGTCAAAAGATTTTTTTAAACCAGGACTTACTGTTTTTGTCAAATCAATCCTGTCAGCCTGTCCTTTTTGCTGCACTGAAAGATATCTCTGTTCTCACCATGAAACCAGTACTTGAACATCATAATTCTGGTTGCTCGACCTCGATTGAGTGCGAACTAACTTCGGTCCGAAATAGTGGTCCGAATTAACCAATGATTCAATAATAATTAATTCAATAGATTACTCTCATGGACTTTTTTTTTTTTGTAGTTTAGCACAAGACTATATTATATACAGTACGGTTCTGTGCAGGGGCAAGGGAGCCCGCACAGAACCGCTCCCCCCTCTTTAGTCGCCTTTTACGACTCGCCCGAAGCTCTGGGGTGCAAGTCAATTCTTTGTTCTCCGGCCTGCAGGAGATATTCTAATAGAGTCCCATTGGTTAATTCAGACAACAAAGTTAAATCGCACTTAATTCGCACTCAAATCGAGGTCAAGCAATCAGCCGTATGGATGAAGTTGCATGCTACCGTGCGCCAGACTGTCGGGGGTGCAGACGATGTCGGACAAAACAGCAGCCGTCGCCCCCTGGGTAATGATCGACTCCTCAAGCCAATCGGTGACGAGGAAGTGATGCGGGTAGTGCGACGTCAACAACCTGCAGTATCAACCAACCAACCCCAACCCTAAACGGTTAGTCATCCTATACGACTTAACCCAATGTTGTCGCCATAGCATCGCTTTCCATTGCCAGAGTCGCAAAGTTAAAATAAAGTTTTTCTCGTGACTCTGGATCGTGTGGCATGGGACAATCACACTAACCCCTGCAAACCTAATGCAACCCCAGCAAATCTAATCTTAACCCCTGCAAACCTAACTGTAATCCCACCTAATCTCGCACCACAGGACTGATGCGTTTTGCCTACGGCTTATCGTTGCGTACAATTTCTACAACTTAGCGAAGATAATTTAGCAATTTGATTACAAATGATGGAATAAGCATCACAGCTAAGCTTCAACCCAAGTCCTGGACAGCACTGGGAAAAAACAATTTTTTTTTGCTACGATAATATCTTCAGCCGTTAGACAAAAAAAGCTTCAAAAAAAGATCTTCAAACCGCAGCAGTGATGAGTAGACGCCCGCAAACAGCGACGGTTCCCTCTGGGTCTGTTGAAGTAGATACTTGGTGGGCAGGAGAGAGATGAGCCGCGCAGAGTACCGGTACACAGTGCGGTTGCACAGAACTGTGTCGCAACAGAAATATTAGCGTGGTACCGGTACAAAGTCCGGTTGCATAAAACTGCATTGCAGTATCAAAATTAACATAGTACCGGTGCACAGTTCGGTTTGATAAAATTGCATCGCAATGTCAAAATTAGCATGGTACCGGTACACTGCGCAGTTAGATAAAACTTAATCGCACTGTCAAAATTACCATTGTACTTGTAGACAGTGCGGTTGCATAAAACTGCATCACAATTTTAAATATTAACGCAGTACCGGTACTTAGTCAAAATACACAACCCAAAACCAGCAAGACTACAATTTCAAATAAAACAAAACCATAGAAAATTAGCTACTTTTCCTAAATTTTGTCAATGTTTATTTCTTCAATAGACAAAATCTTTTGAATGGTAAACGCAACGCTTTGTTCTTTCTTCGTTCCGCATCGTTAAGCAAAGGAAGGTAAAGTCAACATAAATTAAGTTAAATATGGTAATATTGAGTGCATAAACAATAATAATAACGCTGTTGTGTTAAGATTAGAGGTCAGTCTAAATTACATTTGCAGCAATGTTTTATGGCACTGCATTGAATTACAATCACATACGGTACCGGTTCGTAAAAATCGTCATATATGACGAATTTTATTTTAGAGTCATCACATATATCTTAGGACTCTCAATCTTCATTAATACACTATTATTCTAATATCCTTGTTGATTTGTAACAAAACAAATTTGTTCATAAATCCGTGAATGACAGAATCGAAAAATCATCAAAAGATTGAACTTTCTTGCTAACAATAAGCAAAAGCACCATCAAAGATCCAACAAGCCGAGCGACAAACTCACCGACAGACTTCATGTTGTTGATGAGCGTGTCCTCGTACAGCAACACGTAATAGACGAGCAGAATCTGCGCGGTCAGCATCGACCTCGCCCCCACCCTCGTAACCTTTTCGCCCCCCACCACCCCCCCATCCACGTCCATCGCCTCCTCCCCCCCCGCCGCCCTCAGACCCTTCACCTGTGAGTAGAGTTGCGAGTTTTGACATTCTGCTTTTGCTTTAATTAATTATCGTACCGTACTTCTTTTCACCGCTTAAATTCGCAATTACCGTAGAGAAATTACTGCATTTTGGTAATAGGAGAGGGATGAAATCGTACAGTCATAGACTGCTGCCCAAGGTCTCACTTTATTCTCAGCTTTATTATACTAGAATATACTAAAGATTGTGGAAGAACAGAGCAATAAATTGGCCACAAAAACATCGAAACGGGTCAAAATATTTGAAATTATTAAATTTATCGGGAGATATATGGTAAAAAATAGATAAATACACATAGAAGATACGACGAAAAACGTTTCAGTCATGATAGCGCTATACTCTACATAACACAATAACCGTAATGCAATTACCGTAAAAACCAGTATCGCAATCACCACTGGCAACACTACCTGTGATCGACTGACGAGGGGCATGTCGTTGAAGACGGCTAGAACTTCCTGTTCGGTGATGGGGTCGTTGGTGCGGTCTGACTTGGACCCGCCCCCGCCCCCGCCAGCGGGCAGGATGATGGAATTTATGTAGACGTCGATGAGCGGGGGGATGAGGGGGTGGATGGGCGTGGAGCAGTGGCACAGCTGACGGTAGATCCAGTCCTGCAGCCAGCGCATAGCAATCAAATGAAAATAACTAACTAATCTCAGTTTTTACGCCTAATCTGTTAATGTCTATCCATTTTTTCACACAGGTGCAGACGTTTGCACCCTGATCAGAACTACTAAAGCTGGGTTTTAACGGCCCGATGCCATTCCCGACGCCAACCAAATAAATAATTATCTGGCACAAAGTAAGCAGCTAGCGACACTTGTATGTTTAGCAGCCCTGGTTCTTCGGACTCAAAGTCCGACGCCTTAACCACTACATACCACAGAGCCTCGCAATGGTACATCAAATAAGAATAATAATACTACTGGAAACGTTTATTTCACTTCATGCGTCAAACATTATAAATACACGCAAACGTACAGCAAAATCTGCAATATGCATGATACAGCCGACTATCACACACGATGCCACTCCCTACTGTACACAACCCTGGTCATAAACTGTAAAACAATTTAGTACAGAGACCAGTAGATTATCAACCATCACACTAAATCAAATATCAGCAAAAAACACAAATTGCATCTGCACATGCTACCGCATCAACTGGACCGCAGCGTATACACAAATCAATGTAAGCGCTCTAGCGCTGGAAAAAACAGGCCAGGAATCTTTCAATCACTCTATTTTCATCATAACCAAAGACAATAAAATCAAGATTGTCCAGAAATACTCCCTTGGAATCCAAACTTAAAGTTCTCGTTGGCTCTACATCGAACAGCTTAGTATCGGGCCGCCTCTAGGGCCCTATATATAATACTTCTATGATCCATATGCATGCCAGATACATATAAAAAGTAATGAATTCCATAAAGAAACTTATATCTAAACAGCATAACCTAGTAATAAACTTATCCATGCAGGCCGAGGAAGAAACAATTGGTTTGCAGCCCAGCGCTTCCCAGGCGAGTTGTAAGAGGCGACTTAAGAAGTGGCAGCGGTTCTGTGCCGGCTCTCTTGCACAGAACCAGACTGTATATAACCCTCGTGTACATCACCCTAAACAAAAAAAAACAAAAAAAAACTTGTAATAAACTACCTAAGACTAACACTGAGCTGCTGGAGTACCTTGATCGGAACCTTGTGTTTGGAGAAGGCTCGACTGCGCAGCAGCTGGTAAATGCAGTGAACGGGGAGGTAGCCGGAGATGTTGGCACTCAGGTCATCCGTCACCGGCACTCTGACGGCGTGCGAGGTCACGACCTGCGCCGAACACGTGATATTTATCCTTATACTACATACCTGAAAGCTGAAACTCTTGCTTGATTATAATTAACTCAAACAGCAATAGTACAAAATCAGCAGGAGTCATGCGTCCAGCTTCTGGCATTTATTTTGAATTTCTATGTTCAATACATGTATTTTTTACATACGTATTTTAATTTTTTTTAAATAGAGATATGAATAAAAGACTGATATAATAGAATATATTATAGTACATGTAAACATTAGAACACTCAATTAGTTTACAATATTATCCACATACATAAAATGCATATGCTATGAAACCTATTGCCCAGTGCATAAGAAAGAACAATTCAGCCGTTCAAAACGCGTTGATTGAAAAAAAATTATGGCATAAAACAGTACCCTGACGGAACACAGGCTCACGTTCTGACTGTTAATAACAGCAAGCAGTAGTCAGTCCATAATAATAGCTAGCGATATAATAAACCACAAATGTACCATCAACGGTGCAGCAGAAATGACTCGCCTGCTCTGTGAAGATATCTTGAGTGAAGATCGTTTTCATTCGACCCAACGTGTTTCCCTTGACGGTGCTCTGAAATCAAACAGCGCCCATTTGGCAAAAATTGTGGCAATGGGCGCCAGATGCAAGATTTCAAAATCATTCATCTTGAGAATTAAGTCTCATTACATTTAGCCCTGAAGCTGAAAACTATAAAACCAGATGTGTGCCTTCATTGTTCGAGCAAAACGGGTCCAAAATCCATGCAATTTCATCAATTATTAGGATAGCATAGATCATAATCATCAAATGTCAATCGCATTATGGTTAACAACATCATAATACATACAAAGAACAATGTCTACACGTGCGTGCAACCGCTGGCTGGCGGCAACATCAATTCATTCAGTGTGAAAAACAGAAAAAGGAGCAAAGGATACTAGATATAAATCCAATATACTTCAAACAGCAGCAGTATTCAGTTCATGCATATGAATTATATTTCAGTAGTAACAAGCTAAGTAAACACCATTCTTACACCATAGCTGCGCTGCGTCGATACTGATAAAGCAAGCAAGACTGTTACGCACTCGGTTAACGAAGGTGCACGACCATAACCAAGAGGTTCCGGCTTTTTTTGGAACACGGTGTATATCACCTTCATGCCTAGAGTAGAGCTAACGAGATCCGCGATGGCGTTGTTCTGGTTGCTGTGGAAGTGGATGGCGATGAGCAGCAGCATCTCTCCAAACGAAGCCTTCGCACTCCTGCACACAGCATCGATCACACTTCTCACGCATCCGGACATAGCGAGGGGCGTTAAACCTGCTAGAACTTTATATTAACTCTCTCTCTGCCGCTGGTCGATGCAGCGACTTGAGACACACAGCGCTTAATTGCAAACTCTCTGTCGATCAAGAGACGACGGTATTAGACTCCAGTGTAGGCCTTCAGTGGCTAGATGCAATACTCTACAACAACAAATTCTCCTGTGGTTCCTGTGGTTGCATGTTTGACTCTGGATCACTTAGGTCACAATGACAATTTTATTAGCGAGATATGACAGCATCTACTGGAGTTTCAAGCATCAGTACTGGCTGAGTTACAGCTTAGAAAAACAACATGTGAACTTAGATATAAATCATCGCTTAATCAGCCTGGGCTGCGTTGCCAACGGCCATTGATGATTCATCGCAATAGGGTCAAACAACGAAAGGGTTAAAGTGAAACTTATTCTAACATAACACATTTTGTGATACGACAAAAAGAGCTTTTCGTGCAAAGCCCTAATAAATGCTGAATAATTCGCGAGAGAACGAGTTAATTAATTACAATAATAATTTTTTATATTAGAGTAAGCCTCTAACTTAGAATTCAGATAAATACATATTCAGACGCTTAAAAAAAAGCTTTATTTTTTAAAGAACGAATGATCTACCGTTCAAACTGGTCCTCATTGAGCAGCCACTTGATCCAGTCGATCGCACGCCGCTCCTCTTCAACATTACTACATCAACACATCCATTTCGTTATTTATATTCTGTATTAATTACTTTTTTCATATTAATTCTTCACAGAAAAAAGTTTAAAAAAAAACGAAAACAGCCAATTTCGACGAATGGCTGCAATTTTACATATATATAACTGAGCACTTGTATCAGGGACTAGGCAAAAAGACAAACATGCTACATAAAAAATTCCTACATACCAATAATAATAATATAAAAATATTATAATAACAAATCACTACATACGAAATGCAATTTACTATCAATGGAATGGAGACTATTATCTCAGCAAGTAAGGACAGGCCAGTAGCATGCACTCATACCTCAGCATGTAAGGACATGCTAGTAGCATGCCTCATACCTCAGCATGTG